>JAOWBW010001423.1:170192-307039 GCA_026119855.1 Campanula takesimana
AAGGTACGGCGCATTAATGAGGGATTTTGAGATATGAAGGGCATTAAATGCAGAATGACATAAAGTGTCATGATGTGACATTTTGGGTAAAAAGAAAAACTGCTCCACTTTCCATATAAGTGTATGAGCAATTTTGACTAATTTTTGCACAAACACCAAAAAACATCTATTTTTGGTGTAAAGTTTGGGGTGCAAGAAATATATCCCCAGAAAATAAAATTTTGAAAAACGCAAAACGAGAGAAAAATTAATTGCACAAGTACCCTGAACAATTAATGGAATGTCAAAGACAAAAATTCTTATAATAAATGAGGGAATTTACGTACCTGGTACTTGTGAAAAAATTTAATATAATCAATTATAGAGATAATAAAGTATGGTAGCATTGATTGAGCCCAGAAGTAAATGCGCGCATAAAGGGGCGCATTAGTCATCAAGGCGCGCAGAATGATTAGATAGCATTACGTAGTAGGCGCGCAGAGATGTTTGAGCGCGCATAAGCGTTTGGCGCGCATTAGATGCTAGGCGCGCATGGATGGATAGGCGCGGCAGGATAGTGAGGCGCGCAAGAGATGCTAGGCGCGCAGGGAAGTTTCCTTGAAACTTTGAAATGATTTAACATTTGAACCTAGTTTACTCATAACTCAACAAAACATAAAATCATTAGTATTGACAAAACTATATTGAATTTAGTTGAGTTCAAGCATACCCATTTCACCTCTCAAAAACATGAACCGTTTCGCGTCGAGTGCTTTCGTTAGAATGTCGGCGATTTGATAGTCGGTTCCCACGTGTTCCAAATGTATATTTCCTTTCTCACGGTGTCTTTGAGGAAGTTATATTTGATGTCGATGTGCTTGGTCTTTGAGTGCAGACAGGATTTTCAGAAACCTCAATTGTTGATGTATTGTCGCAGTAGATTGGACAATTTTCTTCGATGATATCATAGTCCACCAATTGCTGCTTCATCCAAAGTATTTGACAGCAACAACTTCCCGCAGCGATATATTCGGCTTCGGTTGTTGAGACAGATACAGAGGCTTGTTTCTTACTTGCCCATGACACAAGTCGATATCCGAGGAAATGACAAGTGCCACTAGTGCTTTTCCTATCAATGGTACACGCTGCGTAATCCGCATCTGAATAACCTACAAGTTTAAAGTTCGAATCTTTAGTGTACCAAATTCCAAGGTTAACAGTGCCAGAGAGATATCTTATAATACGTTCACAGAAATTAAGTGGGCTTCTCTAGGGTCGGATTAATAACGAGCACAAACACAAACACTAAACATAATATCGGCCTACTAGCAGTAAGATAAAGGAGTGAGCCAATCATACCTCGATAGAGCGTTTGATCAACACGTTTACCTTTTAAATCTTTGTCGAGTTTGTTGCCGGTAGCCATTGGAGTATCGTATGCTTTGGCGTTCTCAAGTCCAAACTTCTTGATAAGTCCTTTGTGTATTTGGCTTGATTGATAAAAATGCCTTCACTCATTTGCTTGATTTGAAGCCCGAGGAGAAGAATGTGAGTTTCTCCATCATGCTCATTTCAAACTTGCTCTTCATTAGTTTTCTCAAAACGCTTGCACAACAAATTCATTAGTAGAACCAAATATAATATCATCAACATAAATTGAACAAGTAATTTATGACCATTATGTTTGGCAATGAAAAGAGTTGTATCGATTTTACGCGAGTGAATCCTTTTTCGATGAGAAACTTGGATAGTGTATTCTACCATGCTCTTGGTGCTTGTTTGAGTCCATACAAAACTTTCTGGAGTTTGTACACATGATTTGGAAATTGTGAATCTTCAAAATCCAGGTGGTGAGCTACATAGACTTGTTCTTGGAGTTCACCATTTAGAAACGCGCTTCTTCACATCCATTTGATATACTTGAAGTTCTTGTGAGCGGTGTAAGCTAGAAATAATCTGATAGCTTCAAGTCTTGCTACGGGCGCAAAAGTTTCATCGTAATCAATTCCTTCTTCTTGCCTATAGCCTTGTGCAACCAATCTTCTTTGTTTCTCGTGATAGTTCCATTCTCATCCATCTTGTTCCTGAACACCCATTTCGTACCAATCACTCCATGATTCATTTGGTCTTGGAACTACGGTCCAAAACCTTACATCGTTCAAATTGATTGAGTTCTTCTTGCATTGCATCAACCCAATTAGGATCTTGGAGCGCTTCATCAGCCTTCTTCGGTTAATTTGAGAGATAAAAGCAGTGTAAGCATCAAAGTTGTAGCTCTCCTTGTACGAACACCAACTTGTAGATCACCGATGATATTAGCAATTGGGTGACCTCTAACTTCATCAATTTCAGGAGGTAAGTTAGGTGGATTCGTAGTAACTTGAAGGTCTTCAATTGGTACATCTTCACCAGATTCTAAATCATCAAAATATGGGGGTTGAATTGGTGTAGAGTTGAAACTTGGGTTTACACCAGATACAGTAGTAGAAATAGGCGCGTGAGAGGAATCATGAGGCGCATCATTGGAATGAGGTGCAATAGAGGATTCCACCAGGCGCACCATCAATGAATTAGGCGCATTTGATGTAGATGGATTCCTTGAGTTGATAGATTCTGATGTTGAGTAGGCGCAACATGAATAGGAGCACCTGTATCATTTAGCTCAACAGAATCATCAGCAACATTTGGAGCCAAATGTGGCTCAAGGAGAGAATGTTCATCAAATGTAACATGTACATATTCAACTATCACTAATGTAGTTCTATTTAAAAAACACGAAAAAGCTTTAGAGTGTTTGGCATACCACAAAAAATACCTTCGTCGGCTTTGGCATCGAATTTACCTCTATGTTCGTTTCCGTTGTAGAGGATATAACATTTGCAATCAAAGATCTTGAAAAATGCAATGTTGGGAGTTTCTACCACGCCAAAGTTCATACGGAGTCTTGTTGTAAAGTTTGTTGATGAGGAACGATTTTGAGTAAAACATGCAGTGTGATAGCTTCTTCCCAAAAGCACTTAGGCAATTTAGCTTCAGCTATCATCGTCTTTCCCGCTTCAATCAACGTCCTATTCTTTTTTTCAAACAACGCCATTTTGTGAGGGACTCCGGCGGTTGAAAAGTTGTGATCTATCCATGATCTTCACAATATCGAGCAACACCGTTGTTTATTGAATTCTGTTCCATTGTCGGATCGAACACTAAACGATGTCATCTTCTTTTTGGGTTGGAGCAGTCGAAATAAGGTAGTGAGAATATCATAACAATCATTTGTAATCATCATCTCCACCCATGTATATCTTGAATAATCATCCACCACAACTAGATTATACTTGTTTCTTCTAATACTTGCGGTGGTGACTGGTCCAAATAGATCAATGTGAAGCAGTTGCAAACATCTAGAAGTTGAAGGATTGACTTGCTTGAAAATGACTGCTTCGGTGTTTGCCAAGTTGACACGCGGCGCACTTTTGTTCATGATGATCACAACCTTGGGAAGTCCTTTGACAAGATTATCCTGCTGAGTTTAGATAGATACTTGAAGTTCAAGTGACTTAAGCGCTTGTGCCACAACCAACTATTTTCGTTCACACTTTTTGCTACAAAACAAAAGATTAGTACTAGAGTTCATACTATGGGAAATCAATAATAAAATATTTGTCTTACGAATCCCGTGAGTAAGATAGCTCCAGTTTTGCCATTCTTGATAAGACATTGCGTTGAAGTAAAATGGCATTCTAATCTTTGTCGCAGAATTGAGATATGGATAATAAGTTGTGCTTGAGCCCTTCGACGAGTGAGACTCTTTCAATGCACACTTTGTCTTTCTTGAGCTTTCCATATGCTACAACTTGACCTTTGTTATTATCACCAAATGTTACGGAGGGACCTCTTTCTTCATGGACATCTTCTAATAAGGATTCATCTCCAGTCATGTGTCGTGAACACCCCACTATCGAGAATCCATTCATAATTTCTAGCTTTTGAAGATCCAGCCATGAAACAAAGAACCTGAAATATAGACATTTAAGCAGGGTCCCGTTTATTCCTTTTGGGTCCTAGGGTTTAGCAACTTTTGACAACCCACTCTTGCTTGACCTTAGGATTTTTACGTCCTTTGGCATTGGGAGTGAATCGCAAAAAGGCATTCCACGGCCTTGTGTCCTGAACAATCACAAATGGAACAATGATGAAAGCCACCAATCACGTGAGTTTTCACAAACTCTTTACTTTTCTTGGGGATGGCATTCTTCTTGGGTCAGATGAACTAGCCTCAACAAAATCTTTCTTTTGAAATTTTGGAGCGCTTTTTCTTAGAGGGCGCATAGGACTATGAGGCGCACGGCGATGAAGCGCGTGGCTCTTAGGCGCATAATGAGCACTCGGAGAAGGAGCGCGCCTATTTTCAAGAATGATTTTGCTAGGAGATGGTTCATCTGTAGCTATATTGATGGATCGATTTTATCATATGTTATCTCTACATTTTCGTTCTCATTTTATTGGCTTTTTGATGTAATTTAGAATAGTTTAATGTAATTTTGGTTTAATTGTGTTTGAGGAACTTTGTGAGATTATTTGTGTTTTGAGACATTTTTTTAGTTTAATGTTAATGTATTACAAAGTCTTAGAGAGTTAAAGATTTGAAGACCAAGATTTGATCGTGACAAAGTCAAAGTCAAAAGTCAATAGTGGTCAATCTATTCAAGGAGGTGAAGAAAAGAAGAAAAGATAAAGAAAGGCAGAAAAGTGTACCAGGCGCCCGCCCGACCAAGAACCAGGCGCCCGCTCGTTATGCGTTTTGAAGGACCAAAGCTACTGGGCAAATGAGCGCCCGCCTGGGTACCTCCAGGTGCCCGCTTGGGTGTTCCGTACAGTTTTCGGGTTTCCTTTACAAAGACCGGTTTTAACCCAATTTTCCCTACTTTTGGCCCTAGTTTTCTCTCTATATAAATATTAGACTGTAGTACTATATTTCTTTATGCTTTGTTTTAGGTTTTTCTTAAGTTTTGAAGATTGTAAACAAGATTTGGGAGATTATTCATCATCAAGCGTTTATCCAAGTTTATGATTTTTAATTATATTCTTGTGTTTATTGCTATGTCGATGAGTAGCTAATTTTATTGTTCATGGATTGGGAGTAATAACTATCAAATCTCTATGCTAAATTGGGCTTAATTAAATATTAATCTTGTTCTTGTTCATAAGAATAGAACTTAATGAATTTAAAGATTTCATTAATATGACTTGATATTTTTGGTCTTTAAATCATCTTGGTTTAGATTGTTTCACTAGCGTGGATAATTTATATATTGAATCATATTCTTGTGATTAGATTTAATTGAGGACCTCGCGGAAATCAAAAGAATTTAAGATCAAGTGTTCTTAAGAACTTAATAAATTGTTTTTGTGTGTTGTTGACCTAGTGGAATATTTCACATAGAGATAATAATAGGGTTGTAATCCGGTGACCAGACCGTCCCAACTCTTAAATAAGTGAACGATTTCTTGAACAAGTTTAATAATTTTTTTAATAAAATAGCATAGAGAGGAGATAGTTGTGAACCCCAATCTGTGAATCTTCGTAATCTTGAATTAAATCTTTGTTTGCTTAGTGATCTTTAATTTAGTAATTTATTTTTATTTTTCAGTAGTTAAGTTAGTTTAATCAAAATCAATCAAAAACCCCCCTTGGTTCGTTTATACTAATTAAATTCACTTGTTTGTCCAACAAGTCTCTGTGGGATCGACCCTCGCTTTCGCGCGTTACTACATCGGTAACTAGTGCGCTTGCTAGGTATTTATTACTTGGAATTTTATCCATCAAGTTTTTGGCGCCGTTGCCGGGGACTTGTTTTGATTTACAAGTTAATTTAATCGGTGTATGTTTGGTAGGCGTTCATTGAACCCCGAGTTGGTTCCTTTGGACGATAATATCGATAGACTTGACAGGGGCATTCCCCTTATTTCTGAGTCTGAAGCTTCTGTCACCGAGACAGAGGTAGTTTTAAGTGAATCTGAAACTTCTTCCACCGGGGGAGAAGAAATTGACGTTGTAATGGCTAATCCCTTAATGAAAGAATATGCTAGGCCTAAGGTTGACACATCGGTGTCATGTATTGTCCTGACTGAGGCCGCTAAATCTTATGAGGCGAAGGGGCATTATTTCAGTCAGTTGCCCAAGTTTCAGGGTCTTCCCGCTGAAGACTCTTTGAACTTCTTGAGAGAGTACATGATGATTATATCAGGATTCCCTGTAAAAGAGGGGGTTACTGATGAACAATTAAGGCTTAAGTATTTTCCTTTCTCTCTTCAAGGGGCAGCTAAAACTTGTCTTATGTTACTTCCTGCTAGGAGTATCACTACATGGGATGGGTTGCATGATGCATTCTTAAAGAAATTTTTCCCGCATGCTACTTTGGCCACCTTTAGACAGAAAATCATAGGGTTACTCAAGAGGTAGGTGAGCCATTTCATGAGGCTTGGGATAGGTTCAAAATGTTGCAAGTGCAGTGCCCCCATCATGCTTTTCCTGAGGCCCTTTTACATCAAACATTTTATGGTGGGTTAACTGCAGCAGACCAAGCTATGGTCGACAATGCAGCAGGCGGCTTTTTAGGAGCCAAAACTGTTAACCAAACCCAAGAATTATTTGAGATGTTGGGGGCCAATTCGCAAGAAAAAGGCTCTAGAGGGAAACCTAGGGGAGTGCATGAGTTGAGTTGTATGGATGAGTTCACTAGGCAGGTGTCTTTGTTAAATCAAAACATGGCTAAAATGAATTCTAATATGTCTCCCTCAAGTGCTAATGTGGTATCTGATTTCTGTGCTAATTGTGGATCTAACACTCATGCTACTAATGGTTGTCCAGTTGTTGCACAGTTTGATTCTGAACAGGTGAATGCGATGCAAGGGTATCCCCCAAGGAAAAATCAAGGTGGTATGTATTCTAATACTTATAATCCAGATTGGAAAAACCACCCCAATTTTTCTTGGAGGGGTAACCCAGGAATTCAATACCAGCAGCAGAAACCTCTATATCCTCCTCCCCCACAAGGGAATCCAGAACAGCAACCTAAGCAATCACTGGAGGATATGATGAGGTCCATAATGCAAGAGCAGCAACAAATGAAAATGATGATGGAGCCGCGTGAGAAGCAGCAGGAGCCGGTCAACAAAAAGCTGGAGACCCAAATTGGTCAACTAGCTGTGGGTCAGCAAGGGCATAAACCAGGAACCTTCCCTAGTTAAGGGGAGCAAGCTAAGGCCATTATGACTCTGAGAAATGGCAAACAGGTAAGCAATGAGGTATGTCCTAACTCTCCTTCTGAAACTGTTGAACCACCTGTTGTTGAGAATGTTGTTGGTAAGAGTACTAATGGCATGGGGGAAATTCCTGTTACTGATTCTTCCACCCCAAGCCATATGCACCTCCTGTACCGTTTCCTGGTAGATTCATGAGAAGTAAGCTGGATAAGAAAATGTCTGATTTATATGACATGTTTTCAAAAGTGAATATTAATCTTCCTTTGTTAAATGTCATTATAAATATCCCAGCTTATGCAAAGTTTTTCAAAGAACTTAACTCCAGGAAACCCAAGTATGGGAATGATGAGAAGTTGATTATGGGTGAAAATGCCAGTGCCGTGGTACAACAGAACCTCCCACCTAAATTGAAAGACCCCGGAAGTTTTAATATTTCTATATCTATGGGGGATTCTAAAAAGGTGAAGGCAATGTTAGATCTCAGTGCTAGCATTAATTTGTTACCTCATCATTTGTATCTTGAGTTGGGTTTACCTGAGCTAAAACCCACCACAATGACCTTGCAATTGGCTGACCGTTCAATCAAGAGGCCATTGGGAATTGTGGAGGATGTTTTGGTGCAGGTAGCCAATTTGATTATCCTTGTGGATTTTGTTGTGCTTGAGACTGTGAACGGTGTTGGGAATAGTCAGGATTCTCCCATATTGCTTGGGCGTCCATTTATGGCTACTACTAACACCATCATTAATGTGGGAGATGGGACTCTATCTATATGTGTGGCTAATGAGAAAATAGAAATATCTGTGTTTGATGTCATGCAAAGTCCCTTAGATGATGAGTCTTGTAACTGTGTGGATATTGTTGAGGATTGTGTGAGTGAAGTCTTGTGGCATGAGAGAGAATGTGAGGAGTTAGAGTCTTTGTTGTCAGCTGGCGGTGAGAAACTTAGGGATAATGCGGATGTTCAACTGATGGCTGTGGAAAAGGCCGACGAACACCATCCTAGTGATGGCCCGTTTCACCCCTTAGGCCACTTCAATGAGAAGTCGGTGCCTTCTATTGTAACCCCTCTAGCTCTTGAGCTGAAAGCCCTTCCCTCCAATTTAAAGTATGTTTTTCTTGGGGAGGGAGAGACTTTGCCCGTGATAATTGCCTCAGATTTGACCCTAGATCAAGAGGCCAAGTTGATCAAAGTGCTTCGTGAGCACAAGCAGGCCATAGGGTGGACCTTAGCAGATATTAAGGGTATAAGACCCTCCAAGTGCATGCACAAAATTAATCTCATAGATAGGGATAAGCCGTCTAGAGAGAGACAGAGGAGGTTAAATCCTCACATGGAGGAGGCGGTTAGGAAAGAGGTCCTAAAATTGTTGGATGCAGGCATTATCTATGCCATTGCTGATAGTGAGTGGGTGAGCCCTGTTCAAGTCGTTCCAAAGAAATCGGGCTACACGGTCACCACTAATGAGAAAGGAGAAGAAGTGCCAAAAAGGGAAGTGACTGGTCTGAGAATGTGCATAGATTTGCGCAAACTGAATGCTGCAACCAAGAAAGATCACTTCCCTTTTCCCTTTATTGATCAGATTCTTGAGAGGTTAGCCGGACATGAGTATTATTGTTTCTTGGATGGTTTTTCGGGGTATAACCAAATCCCCATTGCACCAGAGGACCAAGCCAAGACCACTTTTACTTGTCCTTTTGGCACATTCGCATTTAGGAGGATGCCTTTTGGGCTTTGTAATGCACCTGCGACCTTTCAAAGGTGTATGACCTCCATCTTCTCTGATTTGATTGAGCGATGTGTCGAAGTCTTCATGGATGACTTCTCAGTATTTGGTGACAGTTTTGATGGGTGCCTAGTGAATTTGACAATGGTGTTAAATCGTTGTTGTGAGACAAATTTGACCCTTAGTTGAGAAAAATGTCATTTTCTTGTGAGGCATGGCATTGTGTTAGGACATTTGGTGTCAAACAAGGGGATTGAGGTAGATAAGGATAAAATCGATGTGATTTCAAATTTGCCTCCCCCTGTGTCGGTTAAGGGTGTGCGAAGTTTTCTAGGCCATACAGTTTTTTATAGGCGTTTCATAAAATACTTTCAAAAATTTGTAAGCCTTTATGTAACCTGCTGGCTAAGGACACCGAGTTCATCTTTGACCAAGAGTGTCTAGAGGCCTTCAATCTGTTGAAGGAGAAGTTGACGTGTGCCCCCATTCTATCCAGCCCCAATTGGTCTCTACCATTTGAGATCATGTGTGATGGATCAGATTTTGCGATTTGGGCTGTTTTGGGGCAAAGAGTGGATAAATTGCCTCATGTGATTCATTACGCAAGTAGAACTTTAAATGATGCACAACTGAATTATACTAACACTGAAAAAGAATTTTTAGCAGTTGTGTTTGCTCTTGAAAAGTTTCGTTCTTACTTGCTTGGGTCCAAGGTGATTATCTACTCTGATCATGCTGCATTAAAATACTTGTTAAATAAAAAGGATGCTAAACCTAGACTCCTTAGGTGGATGCTCTTACTGCAGGAGTTTGACATAGAAATAAAGGACAAAAAGGGGACCGAAAATGTGGTGGCTGATCACTTATTTAGGCTAGAGAACTTTACTTTTACTAATGTGATAGATGGTGTAATTCCGGTTAATGAAAATTTTCCGGATGAGCAACTTTTTGCGTTACATGTTCATGAGCCTTGGTATGCGGATCTTGTGAATTTCATTGCTTCTAATATTATGCCACCTAACTTCACTTACGATCAAAAACGAAAGTTTAGATCGGATGTGAAGCACTACATTTGGGATGACCCTTATCTGTGGAAAATTTGCCCGGACAAGATAATTAGGAGATGCATTCCGGAGCATGAGCAAGCTAGTGTGTTGAGATTTTGTCACGAACTCCAATGTGGGGGTCACTTTAGTGGGCAAAAGGCCGCTAGAAAAGTATTGCAAGCGGGTCTATATTGGCCCACTTTATTTAAAGATGCTCATGATTTTTGTGTGAGGTGTGATAGATGCCAAAGGACCGGCAACATAGGAAAAAGAGATGAAATGCCCCTACAACATAATTTAATTGTTGATATTTTTGATGTGTGGGGTATTGATTTTATGGGTCCTTTTCCCCCTTCCCAAGGCTACTTGTACATTCTTGTTGCTGTAGATTATGTGTCTAAATGGGTGGAAGCAATTCCTACCCGGACTAATGATGCTAATATTGTTTGCAAGTTTGTGCGTGAAAATATCTTTGGCAGGTATGGAGTGCCGCGCGTCATTATCAGTGACCAAGGGACGCACTTCACAAACAGAATCTTCAATCAAGTGCTAAAAAGATATGGGGTGGGTCACAAGTTGGCTACGGCGTATCACCCTCAAACATCGGGCCAAGTGGAGGTGAGTAATCGCCAAATTAAGGCGGTGCTTGAGAAAACGGTGCGTCCAAATCGTAAGGACTGGGCTGACAAACTGTGTGATGCACTGTGGGCTTATCGGACTGCATACAAAACTCCCATTGGAATGAGCCCGTACCGGATTGTATATGGAAAAGAGTGTCATCTGCCAGTGGAACTAGAGCACAAAGCATATTGGGCAACCAAGCAGCTAAACATGGATTTGACTCTAGCAGGGGAGAAAAGATTGCTTGACTTGGATGAGCTTGCAGAAATGAGGCAGGATAGTTATGAGAGTGCAAAGTTATACAAAGAGAGGACAAAAAGATATCATGATAAAAACCTTAAACCCAAGTTTCTCAAACCGGGTATGAAAGTCCTTCTCTTTAACTCTCGCCTCAAACTTTTTCCCGGAGAACTGCGTTCAAGGTGGACGGGTCCTTATGAATTGGTTCGAGTGTTTCCCCATGGAGCTGTAGAGCTTAAAGATTTGAAAGATGGGACAACATTTAAAGTGAATGGACACCGAGTGAAGCCTTATTATGAGGGGCTGTCTATTTTGGAAGACATCAATGAAATTGATGTAATTGATTTGACGGACCCGGAGGGAGCCACTTAATATTTATGTGGCATTATGTCGAGCCAAAGACTTAAAACAAGGCGCTTGTTGGGAGGCAACCCAACCAGGTATCATTTTATTTGCTTTCTTTTAATTCAGTCTATCTTCATTCTTAGCTTGGGAGCATGTTTACTTTTGATGCAATGAGGACATAGCATGTTCTAAGTTTGGGGGTGGTGGTATTCATAAATTAAAAAAAAATAAATTATTTTTATTTATGTATTGCTTTCGTGTCTTTTATTTCTGGGTCCGTTTGAACTACGGTGACCTGAGCTCCTTATTGTCCTAGGGAGAACGTAGGCAACGAAAGTGCGGTCAAAAGTTTAGTCCGTGTCATCCTTCATGGATCTCTCTGAGTTTGTGGGTTTATAGGGGAGTGTAAATAGTGTCACCCCCCAAAAAGATTTTCATTTTTTTTGTTTTTGAGTCATTTTTATTTTCATAATGGATATTACGCTTGTGATGTTTGTTTGTGGTGATGTGCAGGAAATCAATTCAACCAGTGGTGGAGCGATCAAACCAGCAAAAATAATAATATATATATATATATATATATATATATTGCTGGAAAAATATACCGAGCGCCCGCTTGGCTTGCAGAGGGCGCACGCCTGTTCAAGTACGCGAAAAATATGAAGTTTCTGCCCAAACAAGCGCCCGCCTGGTCCCTCTTAAGCGCCCGCTTGGTTGCCGGTATGAGAGACTCCCAGTTGGGGTTAAATCGGGTTTTGGAGATTAATAACCTAATTTACCCATCTTCCCCAATTTATCTCCCTCTCTAAACCCTTCTGTCACCCGCCTCTTGCCCTCTCTCCCTACAAATCTCTCACCCACACCACCTACAAACCATCAAAATCATCTCCCACCATAACCCTCTTCAAGAATTACTAAAGATTTAGCCTCCATTCATCCTAAAATCAAGGGTTTTGAAAGAAATTTTCAAGGTTGAAGGAAGGGGAATTTCGAGTAATTGGGACTTCGTGATTAAGAATTGGGGGTAGTTGCAGAAGAAGAAAGTATTTGCAAGGTTGAAGGTCATCTTCTCGGATCGTCTTCTCCGTTTCCGGCGAGATTTTCCGGCGACCTCCGGCGAGCTTTTCCGGCGAGTCCGGGTAAGAGCAATTTATTGATTTAAACTTTGTTAGGGATTTTCGAGGTTGTTATCATGCCACCAAGACCAAGAGGTCGAGGACGTGGTCGTGGTGTTCCCCCACCCCAAATTGAGCCGGATTTCGATAACTCCCGTTTTGTATCCCGGGACTCACAAAATTATTTCTATAATAAACAAAATAATGGGGTAACGGTGGAGAGAGGATATAACTTGACCAATTGTGGGTTGGATGCTATTATTGAACACTACAATTTGAGAAGATTGTTGGCCGTGCCCAGATGGGGTCGAAGTTGCTTGTGCAAGAATTCTATGCTAACTTTCATGCAGCGACTGAGGCCCCCAATGTCTGGGTTCGGGGATTTAATGTTGATGTGACTGCGACGGCTATAAATAATTTTTATGGTTTGTCAGATGCGGTGGCGGAAGGGGACTGTGTGTATTGGGAGTTGAAAAGGAACCTCCAGAATATGGACCGGATGGATGAGACATTAGCTCTATTTGCAGGAGAGTTTGGAGTGAATATTGATAGAGGGAACATCCGGAGTGGCTACTTGTTTCACATTAGTGAGTTGAGGCTAGACCTAAAGGCATTGTATCGCTTTATTTGCGAGAGGATCATGCCTTCTGCTCACTATCAGGAGGTCCACTGGTACAGGGCCCCTTTGCTCTATGCCATGATTAGGAGGATGCCGATAAACATTGGGGGCATCATGCGTAGTGAGATGGGGGTGCGAGCGAGGTATTTGGAGAACAAGAATTATTTGTTCCCCATTATGATCACTGTGATGGCACAGAGGGCAGGGGTGCCTATGGAGGGACTCCCCAGACTGTTAGCTCCAGGCACCACCGTGACTAAAGCAACAATAGAAAGTGGGAGAGTGCAGAGAGCTCGGGTCCCAGCTCCAGCTCAGGCTGCTGGCGGTCAGGCCATTGGTGATGAGGAGGATGAGGATGATATCCCGGCAGAGATGACGCAGAGAGAGATGAATTATTATTTGTCGGGACAGATTCAGGGATTAGATGATATGTTCAGAGCTTTTCAACAACAACAATTTATGGCGAACTATCAAAGAGAGCGGAGGGAAGAGGAGAATGATCAGAGGATACAAAGAATGGAGGAAGCATTATACGCCAACATTCGGGAGGATCAGTACTTCCGACAAAGAATGATGGCACATCATTTTCCTGGTGAGCGGTACCCACCGTTGAACTACCCTCCACCACCTGAGTATGTACCACCTCCGCCACCGCCTCAGCATGGATGGAATGCTTGGGATGATATCTTTGGACCGCCACCGCAGTGAGGAGCTTGAGGTATTTCCACTCCCTATGTTTTTTATGCTTAGTGTGACGAGCATTGGGGGCAATGCTCATATTTAGTTGGGGGTGGGAATATTGGGTGGTTGTTGATTGATGCACATATTATCACCTGTTTTGCTGTATAGTTGTTAGTTAAAAAAAAAAAAAAAAAAAAAAAAGAAAAGAGAGGCTAGGTGAAAACCCGAAAGGGCGCCTAGGCAAAAGGAGAGAAATTGAGTGATTTATTGTTTTTGCTTGGCGGGGCGTCACAAGGGCGGTTTGGAGTGATTGGGTAGGACATGTTTGGTGTAGGAGGTTTGGTTAGAGGCGAATAGGATAGAAAATCCTCATATTTCTTATTGGAGTCATAAGGGGGCGTTGGAGCTTTTTATGAGGTAAATCATTGCTAAGGATTATCCTAGCTTTGATTTCTTGTTGAGGGAGATTGTAGTGAAAGATAAGCGTGGGGGAATGTAGGACGTTTTAGATCCCCCTAGCTTTTTGAGTGGGCCCTAGTTGGATATGCGTATTGCTTTCTTATTATTGGAGTGCTATCAATTAGGGCCATTTGTTATGAATTATTTGTTTTTGGGGAGTTATAAGGAGCGGAGTCCTTCACACTCCGGTTGATTTTCTTTATTTTGTCTTGGCTTTGTTTGATGGGAGTTGTAGAGGAGATAGGGGTCATTTTCCTCCATGCCACGCTAATAGACCGGAGTTTAGATGTGGGGTTAAGAATATTACTCTGGGACGAGTAATGGTCTAAGCATGGGGGAATTTGATGGATCGATTTTATCATATGTTATCTCTACATTTTCGTTCTCATTTTATTGACTTTTTGATGTAATTTAGAATAGTTTAATGTAATTTTGGTTTAATTGTGTTTGAGGAACTTTGTGAGATTATTTGTGTTTTGAGACATTTTTTTAGTTTAATGTTGATGTATTACAAAGTCTTAGAGAGTTAAAGATTTGAAGACCAAGATTTGATCGTGACAAAGTCAAAGTCAAAAGTCAATAGTGGTCAATCTATTCAAGGAGGTGAAGAAAAAAAGAAAAGATAAAGAAAGGCAGAAAAGTGCACCAGGCGCCCGCCCGACCAAGAACCAGGCGCCCGCTCGTTATGTGTTTTGAAGGACCAAAGCTACTGGGCAAATGAGCGCCCGCCTGGGTACCTCCAGGCGCCCGCTTGGGTGTTCCGTACAGTTTTCGGGTTTCCTATACAAAGACGGGTTTTAACCCAATTTTCCCTACTTTTGGCCCTAGTTTTCTCTCTATATAAATATTAGACTGCAGTACTATATTTCTTTATGCTTTGTTTTAGGTTTTTCTTAAGTTTTGAAGATTGTAAACAAGATTTGGGAGATTATTCATCATCAAGCGTTTATCCAGGTTTATGATTTTTAATTATATTCTTGTGTTTATTGCTATGTCGATGAGTAGCTAATTTTATTGTTCATGGATTGGGAGTAATAACTATCAAATCTCTATGCTAGATTGGGCTTAATTAAATATTAATCTTGTTCTTGTTCATAAGAATAGAACTTAATGAATTTAAAGATTTCATTAATATGACTTGATATTTTTGGTCTTTAAATCATCTTGGTTTAGATTGTTTCACTAGCGTGGATAATTTATATATTGAATCATATTCTTGTGATTAGATTTAATTGAGGACCTCGCGGAAATCAAAAGAATTTAAGATCAAGTGTTCTTAAGAACTTAATAAATTGTTTTTGTGTGTTGTTAACCTAGTGGAATATTTCACATAGAGATAATAATAGGGTTGTAATCCGGTGACCAGACCGTCCCAACTCTTAAATAAGTGAACAATTTCTTGAACAAGTTTAATAATCTTTTTAATAAAATAGCATAGAGAGGAGATAGTTGTGAACCCCAATATGTGAATCTTCGTAATCTTGAATTAAATCTTTGTTTGCTTAGTGATCTTTAATTTAGTAATTTATTTTCATTGTTCAGTAGTTAAGTTAGTTTAATCAAAATCAATCAAAAACCCCCCTTGGTTCGTTTACACTAATTAAATTCACTTGTTTGTCCAACAAGTCTCTGTGGGATCGACCCTCGCTTTCGCGCGTTACTACATCGGTAACTAGTGCGCTTGCTAGGTATTTATGACTTGGAATTTTATCCATCATATATCTTTCCCATTAGCTTTCCCAAATTGCTTCGTTGGGTAGACATAATGGAATGTTTGTCTCATGACTTTTTCCTGTCCTTTACCCATTGAATTAGAATGTTTTTCCTTGGGAATTTCAAAAGTTTGTTGGCTAGTAAATTCACTATCTCTTTCAGCACAGACATCACATTTAAAGTTGTCACTAGTTGATGAGAATCCCAAGCCACTTTTATCACCGCTGACTTTTTGGGACTCAAAAATATTCTCCATAGTGACACGAGAATTGGACCACTCATTTGTAATATTTTTAAGATCAGTAATTTGAGCAACCAATTCATCTTTTTGAACTTTAAGAAGTGAGTTCTGTTCTGTTAGAAAAGTGTTTTTAACAATAAGAGGAGTCATGCTCTTTATCTGCTCCTTAAGGAGGGTGAGTTCAGATTTAAGTAGAGATTTCTCGGTCTTAAGCTGGGAAATTTCATCACATGATAGTGCTAAAGCTTCCTTCATACTATCAAATCTAGTGATTACCTTTTCAGCCTTTTTGAACAATTTTTCTTGTTCAGCAATCACTTCATCATCATTGATTTTGGAGATTGGAGCAGTTGATTCAACTTGAGGTCTAATGTATGCTCCTTTTCTCAACTTGTTCCTTGCACTAAGATCACATCGTGAGAATAACAATCCACCATCGCTTTGAGCCGGAGTGAGAAATCCTTGTTCAACGAGCTCGCTGATGGTTGGTCCTTTCTTTCTTTTCACTTCTTGAAAACCTGCAGATTTCTTGATAGGTTTATTCAAGGCATTCATATCAGGAACATCCTTGGAGAAGTCATCATCAGAATCATAAGTATCAACTTCATCATCATTTGCCATCAAACAAACGAGTCCATCATCGGAATCTTCATCGCTCTCATCGGAGTCTGTTTCAATCCAAGTGTTGTGCTCATTTGCTGGTGCTTCTTCTTCCGCAACCATTCCCTTGTGTCGAGTGAATTTGGGAGTGAACTTGGGAGTATGGCTGCTCTTCTTCTGCATATATTCAAATTTTGGAGAGTGTCCTGGTTTCCTGCAATTAAAACAAACAAGGTCTTCTTTTCTTTTTGAGTCACTGCTCCTCGTGAACTTTGGAGGAGCTCTGCTGGTAGATCCTTGGAATTTGCAGGTTGAGCCGGGCTTGGTAAATTTTCTAAACTTCTGGAATCTCTTCACAAATAAAGCAAAGTCTTCATCGTCCATGTCCAATAGCTCAGAAGTAGAAATTTTTGGATCTGAACTTTTCTCATCTTGTGTCGGCGCAGGAACAGGCGCAGGTGTAGGCGCAGCTTCTCTGTGCGCCACCATAGCCATAGATTTTGACTTTCCTTCAGTTTCGCTGATTCGTTGGAGTTTGAGCTCATAAACCTTGAGATTAGCATAAAGGTTCCTTAAAGTCCATATATCTAAAGTTCCGGCGTCTTCAAGAGCGCTAGATTTATGTAGGTATCTTGATCCAAAGGCTTGGAGAAAATTGACATTCAAATCTTTGTTAGAAAACTTCATGCCAAGTGAAATACATAGATTTATAATTTCACAGTAGCGTTCATAAGTTTGTCATAAAGTTTCACCGGGGAGTTGGGAGAAATTATTGAATCTCTTTTGCACTTCATATTTCTTGTTTTCCTTGCAGACAGTGTCTCCTTCAATATGCTCTTCAATAGCATCCCATAGCTCATTGGCGGTAGCACAATGCATGACTTGTTGTTTCATAGCCGTGCTTAGATTGCTTAAAAGTATGTTCCTTGCTTTGCCGTCATTTGCAACTCTTCGTGTTTCTTCCTCAGTCCATTCCTCTTTTGGTTTCTTGACGGTTGGTTGAACAGCATTTGTGCGAGGATTTGGATTTGCTTTCATAGGAATGTAAGGTCCATAAACCACGGTGTCATGAAGTCTTTCATCGATTGAGTTGAGATGAGTTAAGATGCTGAATTTCCACACGTCAAAATGATCTTCATCAAAGACCGGAACGTGAGTGTAGTTTGCAGTTGCCATAGGTTTTGAGTTTGCCATTTAGAATCGGCACCCAAGCTGTTAAGCTTGAAAAACGAAAATGTTTTATAAAGGTGTTTGCTCTGATACCACTTGTTGGTCCCAAAGGGCAACAAGGGTATGAAAAATAGCTAGAGGGGGGGTGAATAGTTGTTTTAAAATTCTTTTCGTACCCTTGAAAAACTCAATTGCAAATGCGCACTTTATCAAGTAAGCGTTATGATATGCGCCTAAGTGAGTGAGTGAAATGCACAGCGGAATTTAGTAATGTAAATAGGTGCAAAGTATGATAAAGGGGGCGCACACACACTCTAAGTATTTTGGCTCAAAGTGGGTGAAATAAGAAACTAAGGCAGATAAGTTAACAACACAACACAATTCAGTTCAATCAATCTACAATGAGTAAACAAGCAAATAGTGAGTGAATATAATAACTTGAAAGTAAATGACAAGATAATAACACAAGCTATTTGGAGAGGTTCGATCAATGAAAGATCTACGTCCTCTACCAAGATGGTTAGTCTTGGATTTCTAATGGAGATCTTATATAATGAGTGAGTGTTACAAATTACAACTTTTGAGCTTCTACACTAATTCAAGATCTAATATTCTATGAATGAACAAATCCAAAACAATAACCGGTGTATCTCTAAAAGAAGGATCTAAGTGATCAAACTTAAAGAGGTGCGTGTGTGATTTTAGTATCAAGGCTCTTTTGATCTTTATGATTTAGAGCACAATAAAATTAAAGTGTTATATCTTGAAGATCTGGGCTAAGGATGAAGGTATGAAGATGTTCTTGAGGAATTCTGGAAAAACGAAGGCAATCTTCAAATCTTCAACAAATGCTTTGAGAGAGAAATTCTTGAAATTCTTAGCAAAACTCAGCCACTTCAAAATGTTGTAGTTATGGGGTATTTATAGTGAACTTAAAAAAACTAGCCGTTGGAGATCCTTGTGGATAAGATGAGCTGTCGCTCGTTGATTGGAGCATGCATATATTATGGCCATTTTGACACTCAACATAAATGTGACCGTCGTGAACACGTGTCAACAGATTAGGCGAATATGCATCTTTTAACCACCGTTGGATCATTGGCGTAATTTGAATTCTCTTCAAGTCTTTGAATCTTCAATAAATCACTGAATGTTGAATAAACACTTTGAGGCGCGTTGAGCCAAGAGGCGCATAGAGACTGCGCGCGCTAAGGCATATGAGGCGCATGGCGCGTATGATCAAAGTGAGGCGCATAGCATTTCTTAGAAGAATGCTTATATGCGCGCGCTAGAAGGCGCATGGCTCATAGGCGCATAGGCGCATGGCTCAGCTCAAAATGTGATTTTCTTTAATCTTGATCTTCTTGCCCTATTTATAAGCCTATTCTATAACAATGGACAACCTAAAAAATGAAGTATAAATACTTCCTACATGTGGGTCTAAAGTCCATGAAATAAAACTTAGGTGATGGATCAATCAAATCTAATAAATCATATTACACTAAAACTGAGATATATGTGGGCATACCCAACAATGGAGATTGCATACACATTTAGAAGAGATGAAAGATGAAGAAAGCAAATAAAGAGTTTTGATAAATAGAAATAAAAGAGTTTAGAAGAAGAGAATGAACATTGTACCTTGTGCTTGAATGGGGAAGAGTCAATTTGTCTATAGTAACCACTCTTTGAAAATGGACTTTTGAGTTTTAGAGAGTTTTTGAGTCAAGAATCCTTCCTTTATTTCTATGGTGGAATGAAGAGGTATTTATAAGTGTTAGGGAAGTGTTTGTGGTCACAAAGATGGCTCTTCCCCGGATCAAGCCAATGCATAATGGCCTTGGGGGTTACAAATCAGAAAATGAGGGAAATTTGGCAAAATCTGAGTTTTTAGAGGTGGGAAGCGCGCACATCCCACCCCCCTATGGGAAGCGCACGCCTCCCACAAAGGAAGGTAAAGGCGCGCACGTCCCATCTTCAGAAAATCCATGTTTTAGCCAAAAGTTAACCCCGTTATACAGTTAAGCCCCGAAACTAACGAAATCAGTCAGTAACTTAACAAACACCACGAAAGTCAACAAAAACCATGTAAACAAAGACTCAAGGTTGACTTTGTCACTTAGTCGAGTCCAATACTAACGGAGTAAGTCAATAACTTAACAGAAAGTAACAAAAGTTAATGAAAAGTAACAAAACTTAACAGAAAATAGGAAGATAGAGAATGTGTATGTAATCGGGACATAAGAGGTCCAAGGCGGGATGTCTACAGAGCCCCTCGGTGATGTGGATTGCAAAGAAAAATGCGTCGACTAAAGAAAGACAACCGCCGAGGACATCGACAAAAGAAAATAAAGACTCGATAAAAAGCAGGAATTATTGAAATTGCGAGAGATAGGGGTGCGCTCCCTGTGTGAGTGGCTTTTGTTGATAAAGGAGGTGGCATGATCCGTTTTTAAATCTACTGACCAAATCCGCTAGTGAACCCGTTTGATGAATCCGTTAGTGAATCCCTTGAATGAGTCCGTTAGTGAACCCTTGTTGACGAATCCGTTAGTGAATCCGCTTGATGAATCCGTTAGTGAATCCCTTGAATGAGTCCATTAGTGAACCCTTGTTGATGAATCCGTTAGTGAATCCGCTTGATGAATCCGTTAGTGAATCCCTTGAATGAGTCCGTTAGTGAACCCTTGTTGATGAATCCGTTAGTGAATCCGTTTGATGAATCCGTTAGTGAATCCCTTGGATGAGTCTGTTTGTGAACCCTTGTTGACGAATCCGTTTGATGAATCCGTTAGTGAATCCCTTGGATGAGTCCGTTGGTGAACCCTTGTTGACGAATCCGTTAGTGAATCCGTTTGATGAATCCGTTAGTGAATCCCTTGGTCGAATCCGTTTGTGAATCCGATTGACGAGTCCGTTTGTGAACCCGATGGCTGCCATTGCTGAATCCGTTTGTGAATCCATTTGTCGAATGCTTGTACCTGTTATATGTATGCTTTTGCAGATATATGTGCTTGTGTGAGATGTGAAATAGAAATTGAGAGAAAATTGTGATTGTGGTGTGATGTGATTTGGAAAGCAGAGATTGCTTGAGAGAGAGATTTGCAAGAATGAAGAAATTACTTTTGTGTGCTGTGTGATTTTTGAGGAAAGTATTAATGAATGATGTTCATACCTTCACTTACCATGGCCGCTTGATTCGGGATGGATATGTTGTGGCTTTGATGAAGATGATGAATTGCTCTTGCTTTCGATGGAATGCTGGTGAGATGACATTCTGAATGATGGGTTGGTCGTGCCAAAGGCTGCCTACGTATCCCTTGAAGGGAATCAGACCAGCGTGGTTCAAGGATGATGGAGAACGCTGGGGAGGAAGCGTAGAGCAAATACTTTTACGCAAGTAAGGAGAAAAGAAAAAAAGAAAAATCTTTTTGTCTTTTTTTTTTTTTTTTTTTTTTTAGTTCGTAGGAAAAGAATATGTACACATGTGAGAAAAAAGATTTTTTTTTTTTTTTTTTAGTTCATGGGTGAACCATTTTAACCATTGTGTGTTTGTAAAGCCAACCCAAGATCAGTCATGTTCGGTCGAAGTCCGGATTGCCTCGCTTGAATTCTGTTGTTGCTGTTGTGCCCAACGAAGATTGATGTCTAGCCCCAAGAGATTTGTCAATTATGGGGCTTCAAAAGACTTTCAATGACGAGATACCAGGGGTTGTTGATTGTAAAGTCCCGCCAAACTTTGTGTGACTGGCATAGCCCCAAGATAAATCAGCTCTTAGCCCATTCAATTAAATCGCCTTTTGTTGTTGACGTGAGTAAGCCCCAAGAGGAGATTATTTATACCAAGCTTCGATAGATTGCCGAGCCCCCAAATGTCATGTACTTGTTGTTTGCGAGCTTTCAAGATGGTGGAATGTGAAGACCTTTCGATGTAAAGCCCCAAATTATCTTGGAATCAGCTCGGCATTGAGAGCGGATGCACCGTCGAGTAGAATTCTTGATAGAGATCTCCTTCTTACTCTTACTGGGGAGATGAGTGGCCTCCTTGTGGTCGGTACCCAAATGGCGGAGGGCTTACGTCAAAAGATGCAGTAGTGTCTTGTGGCACCGTCGAGGTCACGGATGATAAGGTCTTGATGTGATAAGGTCCCCAAATTGCTATGCTTGCTTGAGTCTTCTTGAGTTGAACTAAATACGAATCTTCGGATGCAACTAGTGCTTGAGACGCAAGAGCCACACTTTTTGCTTTTGATCTTGGAGAAGGGGGTGCTGAATTGCAGAAACATTGGGATTGGTCATGGCATTTCCCGCTATAACCCTGTTTTGATAGAGTTTAGCATATTGAATCTTTTTTCTTTTCTCTCAGACTTTCTTCATAACCTTGTCGTAAGTCACAACTTAAGAATCATCAAATTCATTCATAACATCGGAGCCCTCCTTTCAAACTAGAAGACCTTTGACGTGAAGTACAAAGAGACCCTTGAAGCTTGATTGCTTTCATGAAGCCATAAGACTAATCCCAAATTACATTAATCGGGTATCATCCCAAAAAGATTGTCAATTGCGAAGCCCCAATATTGCCCTTTGCTCGGATTACTGTAATGCCGTAGCCCAAAAGATTGTAGATTGCGAAGCCCCTTGAGACATTTGGTGCCAAAATTGATAGAGGAAGCTTCAAACTTTGCACATGACTTTGCTAGGGCCACCTTTGGGAGGTGAAGTGAATTGTTTTTTTTTCGAGGGAGACTTTCAAACTTGAGTGTAGCCCCTAGAGTGCCACCATTGATTATAAGTGGAGCAAGAAAGGCCCATCCTTGATTGGGGGAACAGGCACTAGCACGTATGGCAAGAAGGCTCTTCGACATTCACTCTGAGAGACTTTGAGGATAGTTTAACACATCGTTCTTGAGCGTAACCCCTAGAGCTCATTAACTGTCAAATGAAGCAGAATAAGCTCTCGTCCTTGAGTCATATAGCCCCTAGGGCGTCATCATTTGTCAAGCGAAGCAAGAGACTTGTCCTCGTGCGAGGGAACAAACATAAGAGGACATGGCAAGAGCTACTCTATTCTCGGGAAGCCTTTTGACATACTGTAGGGGCACATGCTTGGAGAAGCTTGAAAACTGAGTCACATGTTTTTGCCATTTGCTGCCCAAACCAATTGACTTACTGGGGACTATTTGTGCAACCTTGTACCCCTCAATGATGGGCTCATTCTCGGATGTATCTCGGTTTCCATGGGGCTTCTTTCACATGAACCCAAAAAATAGATATTGCAAGAACAACCTCTGTTATGCCAATAACCCAAAACGACCTTTGATTGTGCCATGTGTTGTCGAGCCTTTTTCAATTCTCAAGTTGACTCAGTGGGTGACTTGCTGAGGAGATCCAATGTAGAACCTGTCTTCTTTAGAGGCTGGGGATCTCCATTTCTCTTTCCCTTCTCTCTCTCACTCTCTCATTTTTTTTATGACGCACCCTGTTTTTTGCCTAGACCGCCCTTTCGGGTTTTCAATCTAGCGGGCTTCTCTTTTGCGTCTTCATTTTGACTCAATTAATGAGGAAGCGTGCATTGACTCTAGTTGAGGATGAGAGACATGTGAGTTTGCGGTGGACACCTTTTTGTCACTAATGATGAGTGACATTGACTTGACTAGGAAAGTAGCCCCTAGTATTGACATGTATTTTTATTTATTGAATGACTTACGAAGGCAAGTAAGTCATTTAGAGAGAAGAGAAAGAAAGCCCCAATTTTCTTGCAAGAAACTGGGAGTATCGTTTGAAAGATAAGAAGCCCCTAGACTCAATAAGGAACGTGAAAGCGATTCCAAATCTAAGAAAGTTGTTCAATCTTGAGGTGATTAATTCATTGGCAAATGACTCGTACAAAGATGTCATAACAAGTTCGAGATGAAAGCCAATCACCATAACGCACTAGGGCTAAACATATCTTCTTTCTTTCATGAGACCGGACCCGAAGGTTGCCTACGTTCCTCCAGTGTAGAGGCTCAGGTCACCGTAGTTCTTGTGGATTCTCCTTTCGCCATGATGGTTGTCGATGTAGCTTTGTCCTTTGTTGGTGGATGGAATGATGATGTTGTTGTGAACTTCTTTGAATGAGGGGGATTTTTTTTTTTTTTTTTTTTTTGTGCTCTAACTTTTGCCTATGTTGTTTTGAAGAGTCAACCAAGCGAGCTTTTTTTTTTTTTTTTTTTTTTTTTTTTTGTTCTTCCCCCTTGAAAAATTTGCTTGATCTTTCTCCATGGTTGTAGTTTTTGCTTCTTGGCTTTGTCATTGATGTTTTCACCTTCGTCACGATGTTTAGGCCCCAGGCTTTCAAGTGTTGGCCTTCATTCCAAAACTCGTTTAGACATCTTTTCATCATTTTGCCAAGAATTAAATTGAACAACTTGGAAGAGTGTATGAGGACAAGAACGACTTTTATTTGATGAGACCGACTCAAACTTTAACATTGATGAGAAGGAAGAAAACTTAATACACACTTAAGAGGACTTTGACTCTTTTTTTTTCCAATCCTATTTCTAGGTAGAGAAAGAGAAATGGAGATTGCTGTCGTCGTCCCCCATGTCGTTGTAGTTCTCCTTGTGGCATGATCTCTTGTTGAAGTCTCATTTCAAATCTGAGCCTCTTCCTTGATGAGTTGCTCTTCACCCAAGGTAAATTCACCATTGTCGATCAAATCTTGGATGATGTTTCGGAGAAGGAAGCATCCCTCGGTAGTGTGGCCGCTATACTGATGATAGCCACAATATTTGTGATGGGCATGGTTGGTGTTGATCGTCTTGGGTTGGTACCCTTGTAAAGGCTTGATCTTTCCACTTGCCACCAAAGTTTCAAATGCTTCGGCTCGGGTCATTCCTAGGAGAGGAGTGAAAATTCGGTTGTTGGCGGCACCTTTTTGACTTTTGAGGAACGGGCCACTTGAGCATATTTTACCATTGACCTTTGCCTTATTGTCGGTGAATTCTTGCAAACGGGCATTGAGTTCGAAAATCTCTTCTTTGTGAATTCTCCTCTCGAGATCAAAACGGGCTTGCCATAAATCGTCCTTGCGGCGGGCATCCTCGACAAGTTTATCAATTTGTTCCCCCATGGCTCTCATTATATTGAAGAGCCTTTCGTTGGACACGGAAATGCACCCACCATTGTTGTTGTTGTCGTTGGAAGCCATTTGACCTATCGAAAAAGTACGGTTGATCTTAGGATGGTCCCACAAACATTTTTTGAATAAAATAAATTAACCCACAAACAGGAAAAGACTCAACCACATAAGGAAAAATGATTTTTTTTATTATTATTTACAAAAGTCGGAAGGACGTAGTCCTTTTTGGGGTTTCTAGAAAAATAGTGGAATCGTCACACTAGTATATAGACCTTCTCGCGGTCCCATATACTCATCGGATTCCACCACGCTTGTGATACCTATATGTGACGAGATTAAACTAAATTAATGTCATAAAGCATACATGCGGGGACGGATTTTTTTTTATTTTCGTCCATAATAACCACTTGGGGACGGAGTTTTATTTCGTCCATAATAACCACTTGTTTCTTTTGGAAACGACATGTATGATTTGATGACATTAGTTTAGGGAAATCTCGACACATGAAAACCGACTTGGTCACGGAGTGTTAGACCCTAACTAGAATTGTGTTGGCTTGTGCTCAGCTAAAGAGAGGCTTAAAGTCACCCCCGGCATGTAGTCATGAACTACGCCACGGGATGAGGTTTACTGCTTCGAGAGAGTCAAGGTCGGGTGGAGCTTGAAACTCTCTAGGACGGGCCTCGATGGGTTTGGGGTTATGGACTTGTGCGACTCGATAGTGAGCAATTCATAGGAATATGTGCATGTAGTGTGAGGTCAAGCCAAGTGACAAATATTTTTTTTTCAAAGAAATAAAAAACAAAATAAACACATATTTACAACTTTCGAATCACCTGTGTGACCGATAAAATAAACAGAAAATAAAAACCAGTCATGTGCAGGCCCGGTGCCCACACATTGTCAAAACTGTTCTATTTCTGTACACTGTTCTGTTTTTGGAAAACGGCCCAGACGCGCGCGCATTGGGATGCCTATGCGGGAGGCGCGCGCGGTAGACAAAGAGGGGCAGAGGCGCCCGGATCTGGGTAAAAACCTGCAAATCAGTGGGTTCAAGGGATTGCCTTGACCCTAAATAATAAAACTTTCCCCTGCAGTAATTGTTAGCACAGAAACATGGAATTGAAGGACGAGATGAGAGGCGGGCGATTCTGGTGGTGAAGGTCGGATGCGCGTGTAAGGATCCCCCCCTCGGGGCGAAACTGGCGTTCGTTCGAGGAAGAAATGCCAAACACGTGTAACTTAACAAACTTAACGGAGTCGCCACATTTGTTAACTTTTAACCCAACAAATGAAAATGGTTAGAGATTTATGAGTTCGGAGTTCAGGTTACGGCTTGGGAAGAGTTTTACGTCACCCAAGCCCCTCGGACAAAGCCGAGTCTCCCTTGTGCTTGTTAACGAAAAGTGCATGTGTGTGTGTGTATTTAACAAAAAAAACTGCGAAGTTAACTGGTTATCGATTTTAACAGAACCAAAGGGGTTCATTTGCACAGATCTTGATAGAACAAGACAGAGAAAAAAAAATCGTCCCTCTGACCCAACTTAGCCGTACGGCTATACAAGGTCTTCCCGGGGATTTTACAGTTTGTCCAGAAAATGTCCAGTTTCAGGCAGAAACAGAGCATTCTGCTGAAACTGGACTGAACTGTTTATTTTAGTTTGAATTTTCAAAAACAAGCTTTGATTGACATCATTCCTATGCTCATTAATCACTAAATGGACCCCAAATACATGGCTTTGGGTGTGATTAAGGCAATCATTGGAGAAGAATTAGAAAAGGTGATGAATGTGGCATTTGAGCCAAGATGGCCATTTTGATGAGTAAAGATTCAAACTTTACCATCAAAATGGGATCCTTATACAAGATTAAACCTTTAGGGACAACAAAATCAACATTTGGAAGCATAAAGATTGAACCTTTATGACCCAATTGTGATGAATGAGTGGCTAGATCAAGGTTTGGGTGATAAAGATGGAGGCTTTATCACTCCAAATGATCATCATGGCCAAATACAACATAAAGACACATGCTTTCACCATAAAAATGGATCATCAAGCTATTTAAAGACAAGAAATTAACAAATCATGATCTTCTTTAGGTTTTAACCCCTTTTCACATACTTGGATGTGAGGGCACCTTGAATCATTTCATGATTTGGTTCTAAGGTATATAACAAGAATATAAGGTGCTTGAAAGGACAAGACTTGCAATATAAAAGTGCTTGACAAGGGCAAGGCTTGAAATGCAAGTAAATAAATAACATGAACAAGAACAAAAGAGTTTGAGATGGAGAGAAGATGGGGAGAAGGAGGCTTCACCTATGGTGGTTATGACCTATCTTCCTTTCTTTTCACTCAAGTATTTGGTGGTCTTTCTCTCAGATTGTATTTCTACAGAGTTTCACCTATAAAACTATGTTTCTCCCCCCTGAATGATCAGCAAGGGTCTCAATTTATAGGGACTGAGGGTGCCTAAACCAGCCATACGGCTAGGCGTTCCCCGCGTCCAAACCATCCGTACGGCTCAGCATGGCGAGCTTATGGATTTTTCCAAGTTAATTCTAGAGCAGTCCTGGAATTTTAAGTTTATCCTAGTGAGGTCCCAGCCTATCAGTTTATCCCTGAATGGTGCTAAGAGTTCCTCTAAGGTTGGTCAATTTCAGATTGGGGTACTTACAGCGCGCGCCTTAGGCCAAGGAGACCAGAGGCGCACGCTTCCCACCTTTTCCCACCAGAATGCCCAGAATGCAGAAATAAGAACACCAAAATAAAAAAAACGCAAGTTTAACCCTTTAAGTGGTCCCCAGCAGAGTCGCCACTGTAGATACCCCGGGAAAACCACAACTTGGCTAGAGCGGTGAATTATCCTAGGATGTCTAACTTGTTTTAGATTGTTAGAGTCCCCACCTATGTTATTGAGGAAACATAAGAAAAACCTAAAGAAATAGCCTATTTTACATTACAAAACCAAAGATTCGGGAAGAGAAGGGTTCGGGGGTTAGGTGACGGAGTGGGAAGTACTTAAACACCCACTCCGCCCCGCTTACGCGAGTCTTGCTACTATTGGTGTTCTAATGCTAAATGTCCTTATTTTAATATGAGAAAAGTGCTAACAATTATAATGTAAAGAAAAGGGGAATTACAAAGGGAAATAAAAGAGAATTGTTTTATTTATAAATTTATGCTAAAGATTACATATCAAACAATTACATTAAGAAATGAATGGTAAATTAAAATGGAGTTTAAAATGTTGGAATGTAACCTTGACAAAATTTCAATAGTGAAGTGGCCTTTTGGTTGTATTCCTTTTTATGGAGATTGCATACACATTTAGAAGAGATGAAAGATGAAGAAAGCAAATAAAGAGTTTTGATAAAGAGAAATAAAAGATTTTAGAAGAAGAGAATGAACATTGTACCTTGTGCTTGAATGGGGAAGAGCTAATTTGTCTATAGTAACCACTCTTTGAAAATGGACTTTTGAGTTTTAGAGAGTTTTTGAGTCAAGAATCCTTCCTTTCTTTCCATGGTGGAATGAAGATGTATTTATAGGTGTTAGGGAAGTGTTTTTGGTCACAAATATGGCTCTTCCCCGGATCAAGCCAATGCATAATGGCCTTGGGGGTTACAAATCAGAAAAGAAGGGAAATTTGGCAAAATCTGGGATTCTGGAGGTGGGAAGCGCGCACATCCCACCCCCCCCCCCCATGGGAAGCGCACGCCTCCCACAAAGGAAGGCAAAGGCGCGCACGTCCCATCTTCAGAAAATCCATATTTTAGCCCAAAAGTTAACCCCGTTATGCAGTTAAGCCCCGAAACTAACGAAATCAGTCAGAAACTTAACGAACACCACGAAAGTCAACAAAAACCAAGTAAACAAAGACTCAAGGTTGACTTTGTCACTTAGTCGAGTCCAAGACTAACGGAGTAAGTCAAGAACTTAACGTAAAGTAACAAAAGTTAATGAAAAGTAACAAAACTTAACAGAAAAGAGGAAAATAGAGAATATGTATGCAATCGGGACATAAGAGGTCCAAGGCGGGGTGTCTACAGTTTGGTTTAAGTTTCATAAATAAATGGTTTTTTTTATATGAGATTGTACTGTTATTGCATTGAGGTCATTATGGTGAAACATTGGTTTGAAGAAATTTTTGTTTCATTTCTAATTGAAAAATATTAAGTTTTGTTTTTTTATTATGATAAAAGTATAATTGAATTGATCATAAATATAAAAAAAAACTATAAAAAAGAAAAGACTATCTTTTTAAGATGGAGAGAATAGAGTGAGAGAATATCTGTGTGCATGGAACATGAACAAGCGGAATGAAAATGTGACAATTTTTAAAGGTCAATGAAGTGTGAATGTAATCACTCATGTCATGGCAATACTTAATTTACTTCATATTGCTTTTAATGCAAATTATGTATATATCAAACGTAATACAATTGCAAGTATTATTTGCAAAAATGGATTACTAAATTATATGAACTCCACATCTATTTTCAGTTAGATCTTCTTCTTCTTCTTCTTCTTTATATTTATTTTCTTTTTCAATTTTTGATTATAAATATCAAATTAATTGTACAAATTAAGTTTTTATAGACACACATGCACTTTCTATCTCTCCATATAAACTTTTATAAAAAATCCTCCATATATTTGTAAATTACTAATCGATCCATTAAAAGATTATTACTTTATACTATCTATCCTCTGAATAATATTTTACATTTTTTATATTCATTAATTATCAAATAATATGTCAATACTCTAAACCCCGTGCGAAGCACGGGTTATATGCTAGTATAAATTGAAGTTAGCTTATAGAGATTGTTATTGCAGAAGGACTTGAATAATTTTGTGTTGAAAAATCTAGGATCAACGAATTGAATGAAATTGGGAGTTTATTTATTTATTTTTTTTTTTTTTGCAAAAATATGTGGTAGGTTTCTTCTCCCCCCCCCCCCCCACTTTTTATCCCTTGTTTTTGTTTAAAAATTAATTGACTTGGTAATTATATACTTTTTCTCTCCCTGTTTTTAAATAAAAGTCTTATTTTTAAACAAATAATAGTCTCATAATGAATATTCATTTTGTAAAAAAATTATCTCTAAATACTTGTTTACCAAACATTCTTTAGTAGTTATTTTATAATTGCAAAATTAAATGTTTATAAAGTGCAGATTCAGAAAATTTATGCGTCTTTGTCATTTAATTATATAAAAAGTAACCATTTTTAAAATATCCCTTAAAATAAATTTTGAACATTTATTTAGAGATGAAGGAAGTAAATGTTTGATGTAATTAGTGTATAGGCTTGCAGAAAAGATTGTTTTTACTAGAAAGAATGGAATCAATTGTGTTGGCTTCTTACTTTGACATTGATTCTTCCAATTTCAGCGGCCTCGATTGTAAGGGCGTTTTCTGCGATGAATTTCATAAAGATAAATGGGAAGATAATTGATTTTTGGATTGTCTAGTGATATATGTTGAGAAAGAAATTTTTGATAGTATTAACAATAAAGTAATCTTGCAACGCTATCAAAAGATGAAAATAGACTACTAGAATTGTAATGCTTCTTTTGGAGTGGATACTCTTTTTGTACAAAACCTTGTAAATGCTAGTAGATCCTTTTGTGAAGTTCACCTTCTTTTCGGTTATTATTATAAATGAATTACGTATTATTTTAACTTTGCTTCTACGGTTAAAAAAAAACTATGTGATTTTTTTCTCTCGTTATGAAAATTTCAGACTCCGTCACTGAAATAAAGTAACAATCCAACGGATTACAGAGTTTCGCTATGAGTTTTCCCTTTGAGTTTTCACTATACATATCATTATCCATAAAGTAAACCCTAGACTACTCTTTCCCCTCAAACCCTAAAATGCGATGAACACTCCGCTCCACCCCATTTCAACTTCGCCTCTTTCTCTAAAATATCTTCCCCCCTCTCTCTACTCCCTCCGGCGCTCCGACTTCATTCCGCCAAAGACCCCTCACCGGTGCCCATCTATAACTCCAAAGATCAGCACCCACATATCAGTGTGTTTCTATAGATCCGACATCACCCAACAGTGTCTGGTTCATGACCAGAAATAGAACAGAGAGCGAATTTCAACAACTTTAAAAATCGCATTGGCAGAAATCATCATTTGACCTATGAACTCGCACCGGCTGCTACTTTAACCTCAACAAGTCTCTCTCCACTCGAGTGTCGACTCCAACTGATGTAGGAGAGCAGATCGGCCGAAAGATTCCAGCAACGGCTGAGCGCCCGCCTGGTACCTTGCGAGCGCCCGCTTGAAGCCGGGCAAACTTTCTGCCAGAATGAGCGCCCGCTTGGGCCTTATCAAGCGCCCGCCCGCTTGTCGGGTGGATTTGTCCCAGACTTGCGTATTTTCGATTTTTAGCAGATTAGCTTGGTTATTTTTGGTATTTTCGGATTTATTCTTTATTTTAGGTTATGTTATTTGGTAAGAGTATAAATACTCTTTTCTTTCATTGTTTTAGGGTTACAACTTTTATTATTCAATTGAACTTTGTTCTTGGAGATTTATCTCTGTTCTTGGTGGATTCCAAGATTATCGTGTTTGAGGGTGCTTCGCTTGAAGGCTCTTGTGTGTAGTGCGTTACTCACGAATTTCTATCGCTTCCGTGCTGCGTCAGTTGGCATCAGAGCAGGCCATATCCTGTCTTTTGCATCCACTGATTTGTTATGGGGGGTCAAGGAGCAACAAAAGGTGATATCGAAGGTATAACCAACGCTATCGCTGCATTAACAACGCAAATCGCTGCGTTGGTAGCCGCTCAACAGGGTCAGAATATCGATCAGAACCGTAGGGGTGAGAGAGACAGGGTAGATCCAGTTCGACGTCCTTAAAGGGCAGAGACTCGGGATGAAGAAGAATCCAGTTCTGAAGAAGAGGTTGTTCTTGATGAAGAACCAGATCAAGGTAATAATCGAAACCGCCATGATTATAGAATTAAGGCTGATATTCCTTTTTTCTATGGAACCATGGGGATCGAAGATTTTCTGGATTGGCAGAATGAAGTAGATCGCTTTTTCGAAGTTATGGAGGTACCTGCAAATAAACAGGTAAAGATGGTAGCGATCCGATTGAAGTCTACTGCTGCAGTTTGGTGGGATAAACTGGTAGGACAGAGGAGACGGCAAGGAAAGGGGCCAATTAAAACTTGGAGGCGTATGAAGCAATTGATTTCTGAGAGATTTTTACCGGCTGATTATGAGCAGCTCTTGTATAAACTGTACCTCAACTGTGTGCAGGGCAAGAGGACAGTTGATGAGTATACTACTGAGTTTCAGAGGTATACTGCGCGGGTTGAGATTGAGGAGTCTGAAGATCAAAAAGTTGCTCGTTACATCAACGGCCTGAAGAGCTCAATACAGGAGAAGATGGGATTACATCAGGTATGGAACTTGACCGACGCTTCCACTCTAGCTTTAAAGGATGAACTCATGGAGAAATCAAGTACGAAGAATTTTAATCCTCCCTTTCGTAAATGGGTACCACAAAGCGGTTCTGAGCTGGGGGTTGATAAGGAGAATGGGACAACAATTAAGAACCCTCCTCCACAGGCCAAGGGAACTGGGGGTACTAGTAGTTCTGCAGGGAGCAAGGCACCAGCACAGAAAGCAGAAAACCCCTATGCCAGGCCAACTGGGGACAAGTGTTATCGTTGTGGTGGACAGGGTCACAGATCCAACGTTTGCCCTACCACTAGGCGAACTGCTGCGATCTTGGAGGATGTGGAAGAAGAAGAAGAAGAAGATGCGAATAATGAGTATGAAGGGGTTGAATTCACTGAAGAGGAATCTGAGGAGCGGGTTGCTTTTGTGCTTCAACAGATGCTATTATCTGCCAAGGATGAGGGGCAGAGAAAGAATCTATTTTGCGCACACTGTTCCGTTAAGAACAAGGTATGTAATTTAATTATTGATAATGGTTGCACTGAGAATCTAGTGTCGCAGAAGTTGGTTGATTTTCTAGGATTGAAAACTGAACCTCATGAGAAACCCTATAGCTTGGGGTGGGTAAACAAGGGTTCAGAACTCAGGGTATCACGGACTTGCAGGGTCCCTATTTCCATTGGTAAATACTACAAAGAGGAGGTTGTGTGTGATGTTCTGAGTATGGATGTCTGTCATATACTGCTTGGTCGCCCGTGACAGTATGACCGTGACATTACTTATCGGGGTAAGGATAATGTAGTGATGTTTAAATGGGATAATCATAAAATTGCTATAGCTCCTGTTCAACGTTTTGAGAAACAGGTTGAGAAGGATGAACCGGTGGTGATGCTGATACAGAATGAGAAGGATCTTACAGCAGCTATTGAGGAGGCAGAGTATTTCTGCCCGATAATCATCTAGGGGTTGTTGGGTACTGTTAGTGTGGAGATTGGGTTGCCAAGGGACATTGAGGAACTACTTGCAGGGTTTCAGGAGTTGGTTTCTGATGAGCTACCCAATGATCTCCCTCCCATGAGGGACATTCAGTATCAGATTGATTTGATTCCGGGAGCTAGCTTGCCAAACCTCCCACATTATCGCATGAGTCCGAAGGAGAATGAGATTCTTAGAGAGCAGATTGAAGACTTATTGCGGAAGGGGTTTATCAGGGAGAGTATGAGCCCGTGTGCAGTACCAGTCCTTCTTGAAAGAAGGGTAATCAGTGGCGCATGTGTGTTGACAGTAGGGCCATCAACAAAATCACCATCAAGTACAGGTTTCCTATTCCTCTTTTGGAAGACATGCTTGATGAGTTGTCCAGTTCTAAGTTATTCACTAAACTGGATTTGCGCAGTGGGTACCATCAGATTCGGATCAGACCTGGGGATGAGTGGAAAACGGCATTCAAGAGCAAGGATGGCCTTTATGAATGGCTTGTCATGCCATTCAGATTATCTAACGCTCCTAGCACTTTCATGAGGTTGATGAACCAGGTATTCCGACCTTTTATTGGCTCATTTGTTGTAGTTTATTTTGATGATGTCCTGATTTATAGTAAAGATAGAACTGCACATTTAGAACATCTTAGACAAGTGTTGCAAGTCTTAAAAGATAATCAGTTGTATCTCAATCTTAAGAAGTGTACGTTCTGCACTAACAAATTGATTTTCCTGGGATTTGTGGTTGGTGAGGATGGGATTCAGGTTGATGAGGAGAAAGTGAGGGCAATCTGGGATTGGCCGGCCCCAACATCGGTAACAGAGGTCCGTAGCTTTCATGGCTTAGCTACATTTTACAGGAGGTTTGTGCGTAATTTTAGCACTATTACTGCCCCTATCACCGAGTGTCTGAAAAAGGGTAAGTTTCAGTGGGGTTTTGAGCAAGAGCAGAGTTTTGCCCTCATCAAGGAAAAACTTTGCACCGCACCAGTTCTTGCTCTACCAGATTTCAATAAAATATTTCAGGTGGAGTGTGATGCGAGTGGTGTAGGGATTGGGGCTGTTCTCTCACAAGAAAAGCTTCCTGTGGCTTTCTTTAGTGAGAAGTTGAGTGAGGCTCGACAGAAGTGGAGTACTTATGATCAGGAATTCTATGCAGTTTATCGAGCCTTGCGACAGTGGGAACATTATCTTGTTCAGAGGGAGTTTATTTTATTTTCTGATCACCTAGCTTTGAAATTTTTGCATAGTCAGAAAATGATAAACAAGATGCATGCTCGATGGGTTAGTTATCTGCAGAAGTTTCCTTTTATTATTCAGCATAAATCTGGGGTTCAAAACAAAGTTGCCGATGCTTTGAGTAGAAGGGCTTCTTTGTTACTCACGCTGTCTCAGAAAATTGTGTGTTTTGATTTGCTGAAGGAGCTTTATGAAGATGATGCAGATTTCAAAGATTTGTGGTTTAAATGTATGGGTAAACATCCTAGTGCAGATTTTCACATTCAGGATGGTTTTCTGTTCAAAGGAGATAGGTTATGTGTTCCTGTTTCGTCTCTACGAGAGAAGCTGATTCGAGACTTACATGGTGGAGGTCTTAGTGGGCATTTGGGACGAGACAAGACCATTGCTAGTTTGGAGGAGAGATATTTTTGGCCTCAACTGCGCAAGGATGCGGGCTCTATTGTCAGGCGTTGTTATACTTGCCAGGTTTCTAAAGGTCAGTCTCAAAATACTGGTCTTTATTTGCCTTTACCTGTTCCTGATGATATATGGCTAGATTTATCTATGGATTTTGTGTTGGGTTTGCCTCGTACACAACGGGGTGTGGATTCTGTCTTTGTGGTTGTGGATCGGTTTTCCAAAATGTCTCATTTTATTGCTTGCAAGAAGACTGCGGATGTAACTAACATTAGTTGTTCTTTCGCGAAATTGTTCGACTCCATGGGGTTCCTAAGTCCATCACTTCGGACAGGGATACCAAATTTCTGAGCCACTTTTGGATTACTTTGTGGCGTATGTTTGGTACTGCGCTAAACAGAAGTTCTACAGCTCATCCGCAGACGGACGGACAGACAGAGGTTACTAACCGGACATTGGGAAATATGATCAGAAGTGTTTGTGGTGACAAACCGAAGCAGTGGGATTTAGCTTTACCGCAAGTGGAGTTTGCTTATAACAGTGCGGTACATTCAGCTACGGGTAAATCGCCTTTTTCTTTGGTGTATACTTCTACCCCTAGGCATGTGGTGGATTTGATACCGTTACCTTAGGGTCATGGTGTAAGTCAAGCGGCTGAAAATATGGTGAAGGATGTGCAAGCTGTCAAGGAAGCTGTCAAGGCTAAATTGGAGGCAACGGGATTGAAGAATAAAGCTGCTGCTGACAAAAAGAAGCGGGTCAAGGTGTTCAAGGTGGGAGATGAAGTGATGGTTTTTCTTCGCAAAGAGCGTTTTCCTGTTGGTACGTACAAGAAATTGCAACCTCGCAAGTATGGACCATTCAAGGTGACACGCAAAATTAATGACAATGCTTATGTGGTGGCTCTTCCAGATAATTTGAACATCTCCAACACCTTCAACGTTGCTGACATCTATGAGTATCATGCGGATGGAGTGCTTTATCCTGATGAGAACTCGGGGTCGAGTTCTTTAGAGGTAGAGGAGACTGATGTAGGAGAGCAGATCGGCCGAAAGATTCCAGCAACGACTGAGCGCCCGCCTGGTACCTTGCGAGCGCCCGCTTGAAGCCGGGCAAACTTTCTGCCAGAATGAGCGCCCGCTTGGGCCTTATCAAGCGCCCGCCCGCTTGTCGGGCGGATTTGTCCCAGACTTGCGTATTTTCGATTTTTAGCAGATTAGCTTGGTTATTTTTGGTATTTTCGGATTTATTCTTTATTTTAGGTTATGTTATTTGGTAGGAGTATAAATACTCTTTTCTTTCATTGTTTTAGGGTTACAACTTTTATTATTCAATTGAACTTTGTTCTTGGAGATTTATCTCTGTTCTTGGTGGATTCCAAGATTATCGTGCTTGAGAGTGCTTCGCTTGAAGGCTCTTGTGTGTAGTGCGCTACTCACGAATTTCTATCGCTTCCGTGCTGCGTCACCAACTCAACACACTACTCTCTAGGAGCAAATCAGGACTAAATTTACACTTCAAAGTTCGCATGCAAAGTGGCAAACCCTCGGAGAAAGTTGCATAGACATTCGCTCCACCTTAATTTACTAAGTCTGGCTCCAACGCGAGTGTGTTTGTCAAATGTTGAATCTGTCCCGTTGCCATCTCTTCCCTAAATATAATATCATAATGTAATACATATATTTAGTTTTATGGGTCAAACCAATATTTTTCTATCTCATTTTGTTTGGTCACATTTGACTTTTTAATGATTAACACAAGTGAACTTTAACCAAATATTAATATTGATAATTATCCTAGTAAAATTATAAAAATTGTTATTGATAAATTACAAAGTTATTTACTAATAATAATTATTAGAATTTTATAAAGATAATTAATTAACATTAATGTTTACTTGTGTCGTTAAAAAAAATAATCAAATATTCTCAAACAAAATGAGGAGTGAGTAATAAAATATAATAGTTTCTTAGTATAAGAGGGGGCATAATTGTTTTTTCAATGAAAAGTATAATTATATTTTAAATTTACTGGTACTAAATTGATATGTTTAAAATTAATAAGAGCGGTTACCCCCTTTGAGGAAAGGGATAGCTTCGCAAATGTGCTAACATAGTGATTCGTGCATGGAGAGTTTGGTAAAAAAAATGTAGGTCTTGTTTGCAACTTTTATTTTGGTGCATGGCGCATTAAGGAAAGAGTAAAGTTGATATCTTGATTCTTGCATTAATTGTATGGTCCTACTCAAATGAGAACCAAATAAAATAAGAATCATAAGAACCAATTACAGCCGTTAGATTAGAAAAACTAGATGACTGAGATTAGACTTTCATTAAAACATGTGGCGGTAGCATTGTTGTAATTATTTGTCGTTTTTGTAAACAGAGAGGGTAGTAATGTAAAACAAGCGTGGTGATATCTTTTGTAATTTACGCCGTAAGTGAGCGCCTTAAACTCAAACTGAATCTATGTGATTTAGTACTGAATCCATGTGTATTATAAACATTGCACATGGATTCAGTAGATATTTATCCACTAAATGGGTCAAGACGATATGCTTATCAAAGTGTGGTAGGTTTTAGTTAGCATTATTTCCTTTTATTTGATCATGACAATGTCAGACATAACTTATTTTTGAGATACAATATTGAAGGCAACAATAAATTTAAGAACCAAATAGAAGTTATATGGACTAAACCAAAATTGTACTCCATTCGTCCCTGTTTAAGGTTCTTAGTTTGACTTTGCACGCTTATTAAAGAATCAAGGCAAACTTAGTAAAAAATAGTAGTGAGTGGAGGATATAACTGTCCATTCATAAAGCAAAAGTGGGTAAAAAGTAGATGGGTAAGTGATGAGCTTTTTGTAATATATGAAACTTTATGAGGACAAAAATATCCAAAATACTATTCATCATTTGCCATTATGGAATAAAGAAACTAAGAACCTTAAACTGGGACATACCAAAAAGGAAAGTAAGAACCTTAAACTGGGTCGAAGGGAGTAAGTTATTTATATGGACTAAATAAAAATTATAAGAATATTTAGGGGCCATAAAAATATAAATAAAAGTATAAGGGGTTAGATGTAACAAAACCTCAAACTTTTAATAAAATCAAAACGATACCCAACCACCCCTACTTTTATGTTCTAATCCAACTCACCATCACATTATTCACCACACCATGGACAACCCACGCCACACCACACCATCAAGGCACAAGCCATTACCAACCATGTCCACCCACTACCTAGGTAGTAAGTAACAAACCTAGAGAGAGAAAGAGAGAAACCCCATGTTTTAGAGTGAGAAATTGGGGTGGTAGGATTGAGTGTTGGGTGGTCCATTGTAAAAAAATAAGGGTTGACTTAGTCAAATCTCACAAGAAGGGAGTGGAAAGAGTAAAGTGGTAGGATTATGATGGGTTGGTGGTGGGGAAGTGTAATTAGGGTGGTGGATTGGTGGAGTAGTTGGGTGTGTGTGTGTGTCTTGAGTGCACACACCACATCCATGCGCACAATAGCATCACCCCCTTCTTATATCCCATCGTCATCATTACCCATCATCTTCCACCTCCACCCACCCAGCCGGTCTCATCTCTTTCTCTCTCTTTTCTCCCTTCACATTCTCTTCCGCCACCGTAAAAGACACGATCTTTACTCTCTTTCTCCCTAAACCTCTTCCGCCGCCGTAAAGACACGATCTTTAAGCTAACCCTTAACCGCGCACACGGCTTATACTAGATCCCACCTAGCAAACGTTGATAACGTGCGCCAGCAAGTTGTTTTTTTTTTTTTTTTTTTTTTCTATGGCGGATGAAAAGCCTGTCCGGAAGTTTCCGCCGCCGTGCTGGTCGCAAGATGAGGCCATGGCGTTGATTGAAGCGTATCGTGAGAGATGGTACGCGCTCCGTCGTGGGTATCTCCGTACGGCTGACTGGGACTCGGTCGCCGACCAAGTGGGGAACAGCTGTCCCGACGTCGTCCCGGCGAAGACCTCCGCGCAGTGCCGCCACAAGATGGAGAAGCTCCGGCAGCGTTACCGAGCGGAAAAGCAGCGATCTTTGTCTTACCCTGGTCGATTCTTTTCGTCGTGGTTTTATTTTGAAGCCATGGATGCTGTGGAGCACGGAGGAAATGCAGAAGGTGGCGATCCGGTCAATTCTATGTTAAAGAGTCTTAATTTGAAGAAGAAGAAGAAGGATGAGGGGTCAAACCCAAACCCTAATTTTGACCAAACGGGTTTGAATCCGGGTCGTGGGATCCGATTCAAACCGGTTGGGGATCGAAATTTAGTGACTTTAGCAAGTAGTGGGAAGAACTCTGGCAAAAATAGTAATGTGAAATCAGCTCCTAATTTTGGATCTAGGGTTTCGAATTCGGATTATCCTTCTCAATATTTGGATCCTGGGTATGACAATGAAGAAGATGATGGCGGTGAGGGAGATGAATTTGAAGATGGGTTTCTTGTTGAGACCCCAATTGACCAGAATTTAGGAAACAGGGGATCAAGAAGTCACAAGAATTCCTCGCAGGGCTATCCGAATTCAGAAAGATCATTGGGTCTTAGGCCGAGGAAATTCAGCAAGGTCGAGAATGTGGGTCCCGATTTTTGGGACGACGGTAGCAATGTTAATAATCAAGTTGATGCAGATGGTGAACTTTGGGTGAAAGTGCCTAGGGATCGGAATAGCTTGGGTGCAGGGTTTAGAGGAAAATATAGTGGCAAAATGGAGAGAAATTTGAAACCGAATTTCGATACAAGTGGTTTGAATGGCTTTAAGAAGGGTGGTGGTGGTGGTGGAGGGGGGATTAAGAAAGAGAATGGTGCGGTTTCAGATATGGTGTCGTCGATTAAGCTTTTGGGAGATGGGTTTATGAAAATGGAGAAGATGAAGATGGAAATGGCTAGGGAGATTGAGAAGACGAGAATGGAGACGGAGATGAAGCGAAATGAGTTGATACTCGAGTCGCAGAAACAGATTGTGGAAGCTTTCGTAAAGGGATTAGTGGAGAGTAAGAAGAGGAAGCCGAAGCCAGCAGTGGCGGGGACGGAGTCATAGCGGTGATAGTAAGATTTTCGTTTCCGTTTTCTCTTTTTCGTTTATGTTTTTTTTTTTTTCTTCCCTAGATTGAGAGGAAGTTGATTGTTGATAGCTAAATCAATGTTGAAATATGATATTAATGCTTGGTTTTAGATGATGACTGGTGTTCTTGAATGCTCCTTTTTGGGGATTTTGAACCTTACTGATGTATAATATGTAGGTGTATTGTTTAGTGATTTGATTAGTAAAATGCTTTGATAAAGCCAAATAGTTGGCTTATATGTTGAAATCCTTGCATCTGGTATACATATGTATTATGTTGAAGTTATTGTTTCTATGCAAGTATTTTTTTCTTACAAAAGATGTTACTCCCTCCGTCCCAAAATGAGTGTGTCGAAAATTTTCAAGAGCACATTTGAAATTTTTTCGGACATTAATTTTGGAACGGAGGTAATACTAATTTATCATCAATTCCGGGGCCTTATCTTTCACTTTATTAGAGGAGATGTGGTGTACAATTGTATTGCGGTGGTTCATATTTACGATTTAATACTGATTGTTGTGACATGGGTGCTAGATTCTTAGGCAAAATGTTTGTATTTGTTTGAAGAATTGGCGTAGCGAACCAAACTTCACCCAAGATATTTGTGATCAAGGGGACGGACTGGGTTTTCGGACTCAGGTTGTTATTAGGAGACAGGCACGTCTCTCCGTGACTACTGACCAAGGTTCTAAAAAACGTTAGGCGGGGCCTAGGTGGGATTTAGGCGAGACCGAGAATTCAGAAATAACTATAATATTTTAGACGGGACCTAGGCGTTTTATGAACTCCTAGCGCCTAGGCGGCCTAGACGGGGGTCTTTTAGAACACTGATACCGACTACTTAGATTTCCTATTACAGATTCTTACTCACTCCGGTCACAAATATATAAGCAAAAGTAACTAAAATCACACTTATTAAGAAAGTAGTTAAATTTATTTAAGAATAATACTAGGGGCACAAAAAAGTCACAAAAACTTACTCACAAAATTCTATGTGTAATGATGTTATTGGTGTTTTTAATTAGAGTGTGGCGGGTCCATTATCGATGCAACCAATAAAATATCGCCACCTCACTTTGTGAGCAAGATTTTGTGACCTTATTTTGTGCCCCTAGCATTGCTCTTTACTCCCTCTGGTCCAAAATATATGTCACTTTTGATCAATTTTTTTGGTCCAAAATAACTGTCACTTTTGGTTCAAGACAATTAGAATTCCTAATTTACCCTTACATTGGAAGTTGTTTTACTTTATTAATTGACTTAGGTAGTGTAATAATGTAAGAAAGATGAACAACAAATAAGGGTAAACATGGAACTTCCACCATTAATATGCCGTAATAATTGCATTTCTTAATCTTTGTGAAAAGTAAAAAAAAATGACAGATATTTTGGACCGGAGGGAGTATTTAATTGCCTTGATTTTATAATAAAAATATGTTAAAATTATAAATATATCCTCATATTAAATGTGTAATAAATGTACAATTGTATTTGAATATGAGTAATTAATTAATGGTATTTTTGGTAAAAAAGTATTAAATACAGTTAGATTTAATGTGTTTTGTATTGAAATCTAATTTTTTTGCTTATGTTTAGGTCCAGAAAGAGCCCAACTTTTTTTTTTATTATAATTGTGTCCGGAGGGGAGTAGTATTAAGAAAAAGGGCAAATGGCACATTGGTGCCCTTAAGTTTCACATGAGTCGCAATGTAACTACCAATGTATCAATTTTGGCAATTTCATTCATAATGTTCACACTTTGGGGCAACATGCACCATTTTTTGATGGACGTTAACACAATTGAACGATAAACTTAACAACCATCTTTAACATTTACATTGTCCACCCTAAAATTCGGAAATATTTCATTTGTCTCCATTCTATCATTCAAATTTACAAAACATACCAACACAATTAACAGGCTTAACAAATTATCTCATCACCATCACCCACCACTACCACCACTACCACCACTACCACCGTAACCCACCAGCCACTATCAAACCAAACACCACACTAGCTTCAACCACCGTACCATCCCAATCACCACCCACCTAATCTCAAAAACAACAATAACAACAATTTTTTTTATTTTTTTTTTTTAAAAAATCCTCAGTTCTGGAGAGTATTTTCAGGGCAAAACGAAGGGCATTTTCGGTCACGTGGGCCATGCGCATGGGTAGCGGAGAGATGGATCCGGGGACTGCCGAAATAGCAATGGGGGATTTGTTCGATTATTGTAGGTTTTGGAGTTGGCCGGAAACGCTGCCCAAGATAAGGCCATATCAAGGAACCCAAATCTCCTGGGAAAACTCTCCCTGGGTTAGGTTCATGTAACTGATGCAAAGATTAACAAATGGGTGAATTAAGGACGAAGGACACTTTTAGTCTCCATAACAGTAACTGATGTAAAGATTAACAAATGGGTGAATTAAGGACGAAGGACACTTTTAGTCTCCATAACAACGCCCTTATTAAATTTATTGTTTTTTCAATTCCTAATATTATTTCTTTCAAAAAATAATCCCTAATGTTATTTACTATTCTTTGTTATTATTATTTTAATATAATTATTTATGAGTTAAAGAATTATATATCATTTTTTTTATTTTACTTTCAAAATTATTATTTTTAAAATTACCTTTTTTCGCACATGATTTTTTAAGTGGTTCATTAATAGTTTTTTTATATAAATAAATTTATTATTTTTAATAATGTTCTACTTTGAATGTTATATTTTTTTTATGTAATGCATGATTTTTTTAAAAAAAATTATGATAAATGATCAATTATCTTGCTTAAAAATAAATTAACCTTTTCTAATGTTTTTTGTAAATATAAATAACAGGATAGTAACAAATGATATAGTCTTCAATTTTAGGGTGGTTTATGTAAATTTGAAAGACAATCGTTAAGTTTTTCGTCTATTTCGTTAATGTCCATCCAAAAATGCAGCACATTGCCACAAAGTGTGTACATTAAGAATGAAATTGCCAAAATTGGTACATTGGTAGTCACATTGCAACTAATGTGAAACTTTATGGCACTAATGTGCCATTTGCCCAAAGAAAAACAGAGCTCTCCCTGGTTTTCCATTTCCTTCTTGGAAGTACGCGAGTGTTCCTTCTCTCTTGAGCTTCACTCGCGGAAAGCTTGACTTGACTTGACTCGACTTCTGTTGGAATTGGCTCAAACAAGATTTTAATCTCTTTCTCCTGAATTGAAAACTTTAGAGTCAGCTGCTTCAATTTAAGTGAATTACCGATTAAGTTGAATATTTGCTATTTAGTAACCCCTAACCCCTCTGTAAACTGTTTTCTACAAAATAAATGTCACAATAATCTTTATAGCCCGTCTTAAAATAAATGTCGCCTATCTAACAAGGAAATAATTTAAGCAATTCACAAACAAGTAAAAGACGTTTCTCAAAATTAGACACAAGGCAAATGCGACATTCATTATGAGATGTAGCGAGTAAATCAGAGTCAGCTGACCTGCTGCTGTCCCATTGCCTGTATTATGGATTCAATTATGGCAAGTGTTACTAATAGCACCAACCAACAATGCGCTTATACCTGACATGCAGTCTGCAGAAATTTACTGGATGTAGATATATACTACACATTATGTAGTTTTTTTTTTTTTTTTTTTTTAAGTCAATGCAATTATAAACTTATATTAATGCATATAAATTGAGCTGTCAGAGAAAGAGCTTGTAGAATATCTTAGATCTGAATGTGCTTCAATATTCAATAAGAAGAACTCTAGAAAATACAGACAAACAATATACATATGCCCCCTTCGAACATCGGAACTGCCCACAAGGCCACTATGAACGCATCACCCCCTCGCACAATGGAACCGCCTTGTTCAGATGCCCCTAAAGTCTCCTAATAAGTACCCCGGAGCTTATTGGCGTCCGTTATATTATAAGAGGGCATAGCAAGAAAGTATAATTTATAATGACAACACTCACTGGCACAAAAACATAAGCACGAAATCTTGTCGAAGGATAAATATTATCCGTAAATGTACATTAATGGAGTGGACGATCAATTTTCTTGCCAAAAGTACCATGGCCGTTTGTTGAAGAAAAGACATCTCTAAGGAGAGGATATTGTAATGTCATGAATGAAGTGATGGGAAGACAAGACAATGCAGCTAGTGGAATGAGTATCCATCCCTTATTTTCCCCGAAAACTAGATATACAGTTGTAGTGAAGGCAAGACAATGCAGTGTATATTATTGTTATCTTAACGTATTTCTTAGTTCTAGAATTATGTTACGTATTTTTGACAGAAATATCAAATAATGCAATGTATATAGTATTGATATCTTTACTTGCGTTAAAAAAGTAATAGACCTGCGAGCGTGGCTGCCACGCCATCGAAGTTAAAATGTATGATGACATGGCACTGATGTGTGGCGCTCACGTGGCATTGCCATGCCATCAAAGTTAAAGTGTATGATGACATGGCACTGATGTGTGGCGCTCATGTGGCAGTGTCACGCTAGCAAGTCCGTTAGTTTTTTGACACCGTAAGTAAAAAAAAATCAGTTGCATTATTTGATAGTATTTATGTTGAAAGTACATAACTTAATTCCAGAACTAACTGTTAGGTTACATTAATTGATGAAAATTGATAAGTACATTGCATATCTAGGTCGTTCGGCTTTTAAAATGGCAATAATTGTGTTACTTTACGTACCTGAAACCATTGCAACTCTCTTTGCATTTGTAATGCTGAACCAGAAACAAGGTTGAGTTTGTGTTGGGGCGCTGGCCGTCCAGCCAAGTGCAAGATGCAATTTCTAGAATCATCTACACACGACATGATAGAACTTTATAATCTCAAACCATTCATGCGATGCCTTAATTTGAAAACCTTTTCGCAACGATTCTGAACTGCTATTTGGAGGATAAACGTGTCATTACTCTTGCAAGACAAAATTGCGCAATGAAGTATATCCACAATCTCTTCAACAGCCTAAATCACTCCTAATGCATGCAGCTGCCCTTAAGATTGGCTCACAAGTGCGACAAATATAAACGCTATCATCATTTAATGATTTTATACCTTCACACATGCACCTAACAAGTTGAATAGCCTGATGATGCTCTATTTTCCTTTGGCGAATCCTCTTGACTAACGGCACTGCAAAGGGAAAAAAGAAAAAAGAGGTAACAATTAATCAACTTAAGAAATTATATGTGCATGGTTAAATGAGAAGTCTTCAGCCATTAGGTGGACTCTCAATACCGACACCATCTTTAGGCCTATCAGTTTGCCTCTCCCACTTGAGGGGAACACCTTCATGACCACAACGTTTATTTTTTCTTAATCTCCATGTAAGTCAAACTAGGAACCTTAGTCCGGGACGAAGGGAATACATTATATCTTCTACTGAAAACAAATAATCTAGGATCCATATAATATCAAGAACTCGGTGCGTGTCATTGTGTTTGTCAAGAAACTAACACGAGTAGATGAAGCTATCCAAAAAGTTGAAGCACATTCCACTTCAGAAGGAGGAAGATTTTCCGGCTATCCCTATTAAAGGACCCATATGTAGTCGTGAACTATGCCACGGGCTGAGGTTTACCACTTCGGAAGAGTCAAGGTCGGGTGGATCTTGAAACTTCCTAGGACGGGCCTCGACGGGTTTGGGGTTATGAACTTATGCGACTCGATAGTGAACAGTTGATAAGAATTTGTGCACGTAGTGTGAGGTCCAACAAAGTGACAAAACATTTTTTTTAAAAGAAAGAAAAAGCAAATAAGCACATATTTACAACTTTCGAATCACCCGTGTGACCGATAAAAATGAACAAAAAATAAAACAGTTAAGGGGTCCAAATTAATCCTGATGCAGGCAACTATGCCCACACCCCATCATTCTGCCCTGTTCTGGACTCTGTTCATATTCTGGAAAATTGCCCAGAAGCGCGCGCATCGGGCTATGTTGACGGGAGACGCGCGCCTCAGAGAATGAGAGGCGGAGGCGCCCGATTCTGGGCAGTACCTGCAAATCAGTGGGTTCAAGGGATTGCTTTGACCCTAAATAAGAAAACTTTCCTCTGCAGTAATTATTAGCACAGAAACATGGAATTGAAGGATAAGATGGAAGGCGGGCGATTCTGGTTCAAAGGGTCGGGCGCGCGCACCTTAGGCCAAGAAGTCCAGAGGCGCGCGCTTCCCACCCTTTTCACCAGAATGCCTAGAAAACAGAATAAAGAACACCAAAAATAAAAATGCAAGTTTAACCCTCTATGCAGATCCGGGAAAATATAGAAATATGCCCCTGTACTTAGGTCAAAGATGCAGATATACCCTTATACAAATTAATTGCCACATATACACTTGTACTTAAGAAAAAAGTGTGGATATTAGGACGCCGTCAAATTTCCGTCCAAAAATTAACGAAATGACTGACTAAGCTGCTTATTTGGCTATTTGATGAGTACATGTGGAATTTTTTTTCCAAATTGACTCGCTGATGTGCAACATGACAACATTTTAAGGGCAAAATAAAAATTTCACAATGAATGTTTGTTGATGTGAAAGTTAGGGGGTTAAAGTGTATAAATTAAACATTTGACCTTTAAATTTTATTTCCAAAGGGGTTGAAATAAAACATAAAAAGTAAACTTACCAATTTTCTAGATATAGCGATCTGCAATCTCCCTCACTCATCGGCTCATCATTTTCCAACGCTCCCCTCTTCTACCTAAATCCCACCTGTTTCGTCTCTTACCCTTCCACCTGCAATTCCTCACCCCCACCCTCACTGCCTATCTCCCTTCTATCAACCTCGTCGCCACCGTTCTACAGTCTATCCCACCCTAGATCTCACTTCGGCAATCACTCCTCCCTCAGATCCGTCGGCTTTTTCTTGCTCCTTCCTCCGGTTTGCCCCACCCCTGTTTTCCAGTCATCTCTCTCTTTCTCTCTCTCTCTTCTCTGTCTTGAACGATTTTTTACAAATTTGAAGATCAATTGATTTCTTATGTTTGTCTGGGTGATTTCTTGGTTTTTGTTATTGAATTTTTAAACAGATCTAGAATGTTGATCATTGTTTTGTATGATTTGATTAAACCCATATTTTTATCTTTGATATGTACGATTTGATGAATCTAAAATTTGGAATGTTGATTTTTATAAATGATTGAAAACAAGGATTTTGATTTTAATCCACTTGACACCTTTTTGATAATGGTGGAATTGTGGCAGCGGGTGGTGACGGTTGTGACCTGATTTTTTTAGATGGTGGGATGGATAGCATTGGGTGGTGGCAGGGTAGGGGTGGTGGTGATGTTGGAGAAAATACTTGTAGGGGGAGAACAATAAATTATAAGTGAATTACAAAATATTTTTTGAAATAATAAAAAGTTCCCTTTTCAAAAAAAAAAAAAAAATACTAATAAGAAGTTAATTACTTTTTAATAGATTTTCTTGAGAAAATGAAAAAAAAAATATAGTCATTCATTGAAAAAATAATTTAATGTTTTAAAAATAATAGGAATTCCATATATAAAAATTTAATACTTGGTAAGAATATTTGCTGTAAAAAAAGAAGACTCAATTGGTTAAAATAAATAAATAAAAAGTTATTGTAAAAACAAAAAACATTTGGGGTTAAGTAGAAAAAAGTTTGATAAGTTAGGGATCTTTTAAGCATTTAACTCAAGTTAGGGGGAAAGGTTAGAAAATTTCACATGCCACCTAAGACACCCAGTCAGCCATTTCGTTAATTTTTGGATGGAAATTTAACGTTGTCCTAATATCAACACATTTTTCTTAAGTACAAGGGCATATATAGCAATTAACTTGTATAAGGGTAGATCTACATCCTTAACCTAAATACATGGCCATATTTCTATATTTTCCCATGCAGATCCCCAGCGGAGTCGCCACTGTAGATACCCCGGGGGAGAACCACGACTTGGCTAGAGCGCGTGAATTATCCTAGGATGTCTATTTGGTTTTAAAGTAGAGTCGCCACCTATGTTTTAGAGGAACATAAGAAAAACCTAATATAACCTAATTTTATATACAAAACCAGAGATTCGGGAGAGACGGGTTCGATGATTAGGTTACAGAGTGGGAAGAATTTAAACTCACTCCGCCCGGCTAAAGCCGATCTTGCTACTTTTGGTGTTCTAATATAAAAAAGTCCTTCTTTTATTAATAAAAAATTGTGCTAACAATTACATTGAATAGAAAAAAAGGGAATTACAAAGGGGAAATTAAAGGGAATTAAAATGTAGGGAGATAACCTTAACTAACTTCAATATGTGAAGTAGTCATGTTGGTCATGTCCCATTTTGATGGGGATTGCATACATTCAAGAAAACATATAAAATAAAAGAGGAGGAAATTATACCTTAGAAAAAGGGAACTTCAAACGTTGACTTGAAGATAGTATCTTTGTAGGAAAATGGTGTGCAAAAACTTGTAGAGTTTTTGTGTAGAGTTTTTGGTAGAGAATAGAAGTTGGGGTCCCTTTTGTGTTAAGAGAGTCCTCTTTTTGTGTCTAAAAAGTCCCCCTTTCTAAGGTAGAATGAGGGGGTTTATATAGGTGGAGAAGAGATGAAAAGATGGTCATTGGACCAATCAAAATAAAGGAAAATGAAATAATAAAGAGGGAATAAAATAATAATAAAGATGAATATTTTGTTTTTAGGGAAAATGCTAGAATAATGGGATTGAGGGGTTACAAATAAAAAGAGTTTTAATGTTGTAATAAAAAGGTGATTTTTTTGGATCAAGAAGAGATGTTGTAAATAAGAAAAAGGAGGGAAAATTGGTGGGAACCCGTAACAGCCATTGTGGGACGCACGCGGGTCCGACGTTTTGGACCAAACGCGCGCGCGGCGCATAACCATTATGGGAGGTGCCCGCCTTTGAAAATGACAGAATGACAGAAATGACTCTAAAGTTAACTCTGTTATTCAGTTTAGTCCAAAACTAACGGAATCAGTTAAAAATTTAACCGAAGTAACAGAAATTAACAAAAACAAGTTAAATAAAAACACTATGTATGCAATCGGGGTGAGAGGTCCAAGACGGGGTATCTACACATAGGGAGACACAAAATGAAGTTGTCGCATGGGCAACCGGTTTATAAGATATACCGCAGTATTGAAAGCTTCTAACCAAAATTTGTATGGGAGATTAGCTTGGGCCAATAATCATAAACCAGTTTCAACAATATGTCGGTGTTTACGTTCAACAACCCCATTTTGTTGCGGCGTGTAGGGACAAGTGATTTGATGTTTGATACCAAATTTAGTGAGAAACGATGTAAACACCCTACTAGTGAACTCACCTCCCATATAGGGTTGGCAATTCGTCCGTACCCGACACGTTTCCGGTGAAACCCGGACCGAGCGGGTCGGGTTTGGTAATCAAAATTCAAAACCCGATGGGTTCGGGTTCGGATACGGTAAACCAGTCAAACCCGGCCCGCATGGCATGAACTCTAGGATATTTACAATGTTGTCCTTTTAACCTTTTGTTTTTTACATACCTACCCTACATATATATAGTATGTTGTTGTAGATCTAGGTTTTAGTTTTTATTTCTCAAAAACAACTTAAGTTGCGCCTCTTTGCTCTCCCCATATCTTCCAAAATACCCTTCTCTTGCAGCTTCCTCCGACTCCCAGAGCCCGGCCGCCGTTCGCTATTCGTCTATTGTGCGCTATTGTTCTTCTTTGACGCGTTGTCTCTCCGACTTCCCTCCATCTTTTCTGGGTTTTCAACTGTTTCTGAGTCTTTAATCTTTGAAATTTTGAGTTTTTAATTTCCGTACTGCATTGGAGAATAAATAACTTCCATGTTGGATTGATAGTCAACCCATTTATTGGGGCTAAATTTTAGGGTTTGGGACATTTACAGCCGTCACTGCCGGAATTAATGGTAAGGGAATTACAATATGAGTGGCAATTTTGGGGGATATATTCTAGATCTGGATTGCAGCCATTTCAATCTTGTAAAAAGTTTGTTTATTTTTTTCTAAATTTAATTTATCCAATCTTGTTCTTTTTTTTTTTTTTGAAAGGGGTCTAATTTTTTTGTTCAAAATTTTGGTATATTAAGTGAGAATTTGTACAGATAACTTTAAATTGATTTTGAGCAATTTTTTTGATTGTTTTTAAACAACAGATCTTCCCTTTAGAGCAAAAAATTGGAGTTTTGTGAATTTCGGGGCGGGTCGGGTCGGTCACGGGTTTGACCACCCTCGGGTCAGGCCGGGTTCGGGATATACATGTGATAGTGCGGGTCGGGTTCGAGGAAACCCGGCCCGTACCCGACCCGTTGCCATCCCTACTCCCATATGTTAGAAGCTTTTTGACCATATGAATCGAAGAGATGCGTCGTGATAGTTGATTTTCAATATAGGTTTTGAATGTGGCAAATATTGTAGTGACATCAGATTTACGAAACAAAGGAAACATCAGATTTACGAATCAAAGGAAACATCCACACATAACGAGAATAATGATCAACTATAGACAAATAAAAACGATGTCCATTCAAAGAATAAATGAAGGCAGGGCCCCAAACATCTAAATGAAGAATATCTAAGGGACGTAAAGCATTAAACGTTCTAAGGAAAAAGGGGAGTTTACTAGACTTGCCAAGAGGGCAAACATGACAACAATGTTGTTCACTAATTTTACTACTTAGCGGTAAATGAGACCGTTAATTAACACAAAACTTTAAGAATGGGTGTGGAAGGATGGCCCAAGCGAGCATGCCAAGTATCCAAACTCGAACTTTCTCCAAGAAGAGCAATGGGGTGATTGGACGGCTCTTTATTGAATAAAAGTTTATAAAATCCACCGGAGTTACTGCCAGAGATAAGGGTCTCCCGAGTCTGTTTGTCCTTAACACGAAAGCCACATGCATCAAGTTAAAAAAAACAAGTATTATATTTGGAAAATTGATGGATAGATAATATAGGTCGATGAGTTTTGGAACATAAAGAACGTTACGAAGATGAAAAACATGATTATTAAGATGCAATGCAATGCTACCAACGCGTGAAATACATAAATGTGAGCCATTACAAAAAACAACAGTGTTTTTACTTGAGTATGGTTGGTAGTCGGAGAAGTTGGAGGGATCATCAGTCATGTGATTTGTGGCTCCAGAGTCAAGAACGATGGAGCTTTGATTGGCGAAATAAGCTGCATTAGAAGTGTCTTAAGACACACGAGCACTGTGACTGGTATGAAAACACAATTGGCAAATCACATCAGGATCAAAGGGTTGCTGATTGTGTTGAGGAGTCGGGAGTAACCCACGCCCACGGCCTATACGGCCTATACTCTACCCCAGAAGAATGTCCACCATGGCTGACCCAATTACCATGATTTCGCTTCTGATTGTTACCTCTGCCTTGAGAAGACCGATTGCCATTACCACTACGATTGCCGGAGTACCACTGTCCTCCACCGCGGCCTCCATTCTGGAGATTTCCACGACCACAATTTCCTAAATTTCCCCCACCCCTAGATGAACGTGCTGGCTGCTTCTCTCCCAAAAGCGCCGCTGATTGTTGTACTAGAACATGAAATTTGGTCTGTAACATCTCCTCTTTGAGTAGGAGTCCGGTGATGTCATCGAGGGTAAGCTGCTGGCAGGCATGAATTGCTGAAGTAGAGGTAAGGAACTTTTTAAATTCGGGACCCAATCCGCCGAGAATTCGCTGAATGATTTCGGCATCGTCAATTTGTGCACCAGCTGCAGTAAGGGTGTCCGAGATCATGGAGGCTTGAAGAAGATAGACAGAGATAGTCATATTGAAGGGCTTTTCCAGATCATGAAGTTTCTCTTTGAGATTGGTGATTTGTAAGGCGGAAGTGGCACCAAAGCACTTGGCAAGAACGGCCCAAGCCTTTGGCGCGGTATAACAGAAATTGAGGTAGGGTTGGACATCTAGAGTAACAGTTTCCTTAATCCACCCATAAACGAGATCGGTCCTAGATTCCAGAGCTCGTGTTGAGGCTTAGGCTTACCATCAAGCTGAGAGGGTGGACGCTCTTGATCAAGAGTGAAAAGAATCCTGTAAGTGCGGAGTATCGTTTTGACCAACGTACTCCAATTCACGTAGTTGTCCTTCATCAAATAGGTTTGTCCCATCATGGCATTGGGATTGTAAAACACCGGGAGAGTGAGAGAGAGAAGATGATGAAGACGATCCAGTGGAGGAATCATCCGTAGAAGCAATAGTGCTAGTCATGGAGATTGGTTACGAGAAGGAGGAGAAGAGGTAGAGAGGGAGCGGAAGCTTTAGGCGAGGATTGAGAAGCTCTGATACCATGTTAGGGTTTGACAAAACACGACATACAGAAAAGAAGAACATGAGGTAAGAAAATTTTCCTTGATGATTTTCTATTAGTCACATAACCAATATATACATCAGTATAGTACATGTCGCGCCCCAGACTCGTGGTCCTACTTGGCCCCACGCTCGGGACACGAGTGGAAGACGTTATAAAACACTTGGAAAATTTTTCCCTTTCGAAATATACTTTCATAAAGTTTAACAAAATCCACACTCGAAGTTCAAAGACTTCATTTAACTTTCAAACAAACTTTACAAACAGCTTTCACAACGAAAGTACTTAGCCCGAAGGCTTACAAACTTTTATACAAATGTACATACACCAACATTATCCAAAATAATGGTGTTACAAAACGATGAAGTCACGGAAACTCTACCCAAAAGGTTTTACATTTACATAATGTAACCTTAACAAAACAAGCCCAACTCTTACCACTTTAACGTCCTCCCGTGCCAAAGTGTCCTATTCCCTGGACTCGCCTTTATCTAAAAAAATAAACAAATAAAGGGTGAGAATGAATCTCGGTAAGCTACTAAAATGCAACTACGTTTCATGCTGAAATGATACTCGGAATTGAACAATGTCAATAAACATCCACATAGCACATAACATGATAGGCAAATCCAACTCATCTTTCCACACGTAAGGCGGAATAAAACACTCATAAGTGGATACTTAGTCAAGGTTTACCAAAAGAACATTAGCCAAGGTTCTCGAATCAAACATATAACCATCTGAGAGGTATCAACTGAGCAGCATCAAAGAGCTGAAGCCGGGATCCCGAAAACCAAACCATAACCATAAGAACCAAAGTAACAACGGGGAAAATATGACACAAAGTCATAACCCAAATGCTCACTCGAGGGAGCTAACTCATCCCATCCAAGACCAATCTGGACTGGGGAAAATAGGTCCAGTGGAAAATCCTTATAGTGAACTTGGTTGTGTGTCACTATAATCCTTCTACCTCCACTCGATTACACAAAAGGTCCAGTGGAAAAGCCTTATAATGAGCTTGACTGAGTGCCACTATAATCCTTTCCACCTCCACTCGATAACACAAAACCAGCTGGACTTTCAAACAAAGCACTGTAATAAATACTTGCTTAAAAAACAACCGTAGGCAATGATTCCAAAGTAGGGAACCAAGCCAAACACATCACAAAGATGAACAACCACATAAAAGGATGTTCAACTATATCCAATTTGTCACGCCCCGACCCGTGGTCCTACTTGGCCCCACGTCCGGGCCACGCACGGAAGACGTCATAAAACATTTTTAGGAAAATTTTTCGAAATATACTTTCTATAAAAAGGTTCACACAACCAACTCGATACTAAAACATGACTTCAAGTCACAAAACAACCTTTCACAAACCAGCACTAAGCCACTTGGCTACAACTACTAACTTTACTTACTTAATTACAAACACGAACATCTACTAAAGGAGATGATACAAACCAAGTCACGGGTATACTACCCAAAAGGTATTACATTTAAATAATGTATCCTTTACTTACACCACATTTCCCAAAATGTCTTACCCAAAGATCTCCTCGACGTCCTCCCAGTGTGTGTGAACTATCCCCTGGGCTCCTTCTTATCTAAAACGGTAAACAAATAAAGGGTGAGAATAAATCTCAGTAAGCTACTAAAATGCAACTACATTACATGCTAATATGATAAACATAAAGAAACAATGCCACAAATGATCATATAACACATAGCACATAATATGAGAGGCTCCCTATCGCCAACCGTCCCATACCGGTTGGAAATAACGACCAACTCATCATGCAACACATAAAGCGGAAATGAACACTCATACATGGATACTGAGCCAAGGTTCTCAAACCAAACCATAGCCATCTGAGAGGCATCAACTGAGCAGCATCGAAGATCTGAAGCGGGTTCCGGAACCAAACAACAACAACAACAACAACGGGGGGAAAATGACACAAAGTCATAACCCAAAGTGCCCAACCTTTGGCCTAAGGAAGGGGGTTAAAAATGGAAAACCAATGATAGGAGCCTTATAATGTACTTGGCTCGGAGACCATTATAATCCCTATCACTGCCCAACACACACAAAAGTACCAGCTGGACTTTACACGCAAGCACCACATAGAAATACTTGCTTAAACGACAATCAGGGACAATGATTCCAATGTAGGGAACCATGCCAAACACATCAAGAAGATGAATCATTCAACACATCACAAAGTGCTCAACAATGTTCACATAATCAATCACTAACATTTCACAACACTGGTGTCCACAAAGGAACCAATTCTACCACTTTAGTGATGCACTTCAACCATCTAAGTACTTTAGGACACTACCCAAAAACTAGACCAAGATTGACCTCTAAACCCCTTAGTTTGAAAACTCTCAACTTTTTCAGACAACTGGGCGGTCGCCCAAACAGGGCTGTGCGGCCGCCCAAAATGCTCTGTCCCAAGAACAAAACCCTTCAGATAGGTGTGCGGCCGCACGCCCATTTTTGGGCGGCCGCCCACATCACCCGGCAGGCCTAAAAACTTAAACAAAATTTACTCCTTTTGTTTCACAATCCAAAATTACCAATACTTATAACCCTTAACATCTGCACTTACACAAAGGCTAAAACTTAGCCTAAGAACAATACTAACACCAACAATAACCATTTCATACTACTCCCTTTGTCCCAAAATTACAAGTATAACTAAAACATACCAAAACATTGTTTTAGCACATACAAAGCATATAAAGCATACTTATGACCATTTTAACATTTAAAGGGGGATTAGTAACTTACTTTTTTTCGGAAAAGATGTCAAGAAAAATAATATTGATCGGTAGATATGATCTATTCAACACCCTGAACATTTATATATAATTAGATTTGAAAATGGAGTAGTAAATTAAAATAGGGAAATTAATAAAGAAGAACCCTAACCTTGGTTGTTCATAACCCAGAGAGAGTGATTTCTAGTGTGTGTGTGTGTGTTTTGCCTCATTCATTCCCAGGTAGAAATTGTGAAGGTAAGTAAGCCTTGTTTGGTATTTATACCCATACACTAAAGCCCCTCCAATTCCACATTTAACACATAAACCCCTCAACTATACTTTCACTAAGGCCCCTATACTTTCCATTAACACTTTAACTCCCCTAAACTTTACTACTATCATTTTAACTAACACAAATAGTCAAATAAAATGTGCAATTCATATAAGATGATGCAACACATAAAATGCACACATAATTTTAAATAAAAATTATCAAAATATAAAATAAATATTAAAATAAATAAAACGGATTTTGGGGTCGTTACACTCACTCCCCCTTAAAGAAAATTCGACCCGAATTTTAGGATTGCTTACCTCAACCCTCAAACAACCAGGGATACTTCCTCTCGATCTCCTCCCGAAGCTCCCAAGTTGACTCTTCCACGTTATGATTCCTCCACACAACTCGAACAAGGGGAATACTTTTAGTTCGCAACTCTTGAATCTTTGAATCAATAACTTGGACCGGGTGCTCCTCGTAAGACATACTCGGTTCAATATCCTCGGGAACCTCGGACAAGACATGAGAAGGATCATACACATACTTCCGAAGCATCGAGACATGAAAAACATTATGGATCTTGTCAAGAGAATGAGGTAACGCAAGACGATACGCTCTATCACCAACTCTACTCAAAATCTCGAATGGGCCAATGTACCTCGGTGCTAACTTGCCTTTCTTCCCGTACCTTCGAATCCCCACTTTAGGTGAAACTTTCAAAAACACAAAGTCACCCGATTGAAACTCAAGATCTCGCCTCCGGTGATCGGCATAACTTTTCTGTCTACTCTGAGCGGTACTCAAACGATCTCGGATAAGCTTAACCTCCTCAACTGACTTGTTCACCATATCAATACCCAAAATCTTTGCTTCTCCCACTTCATCCCAACAAATCGGAGACCGACATTTCCTTCCATACAAAGCTTCATACGGGGCCATCCCAATGCTTGACTGAAAACTGTTGTTATAGGCAAATTCCACGAGAGGTAAATGAGAATCCCAAGAATCTAAAAAATCAACTGAGCAAGCTCGCAACATATCCTCGAGAATCTGAATAGTCCTCTCTGACTGCCCATCTGTCTGGGGATGAAAAGCTGTACTAAACTTCAACTCTGAACCCAAAGCCTTCTGAAACGCTTGCCAAAATCGAGATGTAAATCTAGGGTCACGATCAGACACAATGCTCACCGGGACACCATGCAATCTCACAATCTCATTTATATACAAGGTTGCAAGCCTTTCCATCGAGTAACTAATCTCAATAGGTAGAAAATGAGAAGACTTGGTCAATCTATCCACGACCACCCAAACTGCATCAAACCTTCTTCGAGTGCGAGGTAATCCCGTCACGAAATCCATAGTAACATGTTCCCACTTCCATTCCGGAATCTCTAACGGTTGAAGTAACCCCGCAGGCCTTTGATGTTCAGCTTTCACTTGTTGACATGTCAAACATTTAGATACATAATCCGCTATCTCTCTCTTCATATTATTCCACCAAAAGTGTTGCTTCAAATTCTGATACATTTTTGTGCTTCCGGGATGAATAGTATACCTCGACTTGTGGCCCTCATCAATAACTTGGCGTTTAATCCCATCCACGCAAGGCACACATAACCGTCCTCTCAAAGTTAACACTCCTTCGGGATTAAGAGAGAAATCCTCATATTTGCCATCTTCGATTTTATCCACGATTTTCACCAACTCCGGATCATCCTTCTGAGCTTCTTTTATTTGTTGAATCAAAACGGGTAATACTTGAATACTCGCAAAAATAGCCCCATGCGTTGACTCACAAGGATCCCAATCTCGAGCATCCTCTAACATCTTCCATTCACGCACCATCAATGAAGCCATAAAAGATTTCCGGCTAATGGCATCAGCTACCACATTTGCTTTACCCGGGTGATTAGAGATTGTACAATCATAATCCTTCAATAGCTCCATCCATATTCTTTGCCTGTTATTCAACTCTTTTTGGGAGAAAAGGTACTTCAAGCTTTGATGATCGGTAAAAATCTCAAATTTGGCTCCGGACAGATAATGTTTCCACTTGTGCAACGCAAAGACAATAGCCGCAAGCTCCATTTCATGAGTAGGATAATTCTGCTCACTCGGAGTCAACTTTCTTGAAGCATACGCAATCACCCTTCCGTTTTGCATTAACACACACCCGAGGCCTTCTTTAGAAGCATCGCTATAAATTACCAAGTCATCATTTCCATTAGGAAGCGCAAGGATAGGAGCTGTAGTCAACCTCTTCTTCAACTCTTCAAAGCTAACTTGACACTTGCCATCCCACACATAAGGAACATTCTTTCGAGTCAACTGAGTCAATGGAGTAGCAATTTTAGAAAACCCCTCGATAAATCTTCTATAATACCCGGCTAGACCCAAGAAACTTCGAATCTCCGTAACTGATTCATGCCTCTTCCAATTCACAATAGCTTCAATCTTGGAAGGATCTACGGATATTCCTCTATTAGAAACCACGTGCCCCAGAAAAGATACTTCCTCGAGCCAAAAAGCACACTTACTGAATTTCGCAAACAGTTGCTTCTCACGAAGAACGGATAAAACCATTCGCAAGTGTTGCTCGTGCTCCTCCTTAGACTTGGAATACACAAGAATATCGTCAATAAATACAACCACGAAGGTGTCAAGATAAGGCTTGAAAACCCGATTCATCATATCCATGAAAACAGCCAGAGCATTAGTCAACCCGAAAGGCATAACAAGAAACTCGTAATGACCATACCTACTACGGAAAGCAGTCTTAGAAATATCCTCAGAACGGATCTTTAACTGATGGTACCCACTCCTCAAGTCAAGCTTCGAAAAGACGACTGACCCTTGGAGTTGATCAAACAAGTCATCAATGTGAGGTAGAGGATATTTATTCTTTACAGTTACCTGATTCAGCTTCCTGTAGTCGATGCACAGTCTCAAAGACCCATCTTTCTTCTTGACAAACAATACAGGAGCTCCCCACGGTGATACACTAGGACGGATGAATCCCCGATCAAGTAACTCTTGCAATTGCACCTTCAATTCTTTCAGTTCAGCTGGAGCCATTCTATAAGGTGCTTCAGATATAGGGTTAGTACCTGGAATCAAGTCAATACCAAACTCGATCTCTCTATCGGGAGGCATAGAATATTCAGAAAAGAACACATCAGGAAACTCTTTAACAACATTCACATCTTCTACTTTAGGAGACTTTTTAGTAGTATCCAAAACACAAGCCAAATACCCCACACAACCACGGTGCAATAGCCTCCTAGCTTTCACATAAGAAATAATACGAATTCCCTTACCCAAAGAAGTTGCCTCAAAAGTAAACACAGGCACACTAGGGATAGAAAACATAACCACTTTCTTAAAACAATCAACAGAGGCATGATATTTACTTAACCAATCCATACCCAAAATAACATCAAAGTCTTGCAATGGCAAAATAACTAGATCAACAAGTAAAACATGCTCACTAATATGCACATCACAATCACGCAACACCTTGTCAGCTATCAAACAATTTCCCATAGGAGTCGACACTTCTAGCACATAAGGCAAAGACTCAAAGGAAGAATGCAATCGAGATGCAAAAGACACAGAAACATATGAATGCGATGAGCCGGGGTCTATAAGTGCACGTGCCCTCAAACTGGACATAGAAATTATACCTCCTATCACGGTGGAAGCATCCGAAGCTTGTTGTTGATTGATTGCAAACACACGACCTTGAACCTTTGGTTTTCCCGAGGCATCCCTTTTCTGACCCTGAGACGATCCAACACTACTCCCCGATGGTTGACTCCCCAATCTTGGGCAATTTCTTTGAAAATGGCCAAGTTGCCCACAATTCAAACACTTTCCTTGTTTCTTCCAACACCGCTCCTCACTGTGCCCTTCCCTCTGACAATAATTACATACTCTCTTTCTTTGACCCCCGGAGAAATTACTTTGATTTCTAACACTCGGTTTCCCTTGTGGTTGTCCTCTAAATGGGGTTGAAGTCCCTTGTCCTCCACGATTATCATTCCTTTGCGGTTGTGGTCTACCTTGCCTTCCAGCACTTGTTAATTCCACCTTCCTCTTGTGTTCTTCAATGTCGTGCTCCACTTGATAAGCTCGATCAACTGCATCTTGAAATTCTTGTAGCTTGTGGGACACCAATTGAGTCCGGATCACTGTTTTTAAACCCTTAACAAATCTTGTTGCTTTCCTCTCCTCCGTTGCAATCAAATGGGTACAATACCTCGATAGTTCCGTGAACTTGGCTGCATACTGAGCCACCGACATTGCATTCGGTTCCAAGCTAAGAAATTCCACTTCCTTCCGGTCTTGATCCACCCTTGGAATAAAATGTTCCTTAAACTTCCTCAGAAAATTTGCCCAAGTATATGGTACATGAGCTTCATCCCAACTAGCCTTCAGTGTTCTCCACCAGTATTCCGCAGCTCCACTCAGCTTGTAGGTAGCAAACCTAACTCGATCTTCTTCAGTACATAATAAGACATCAAATATCTTTTCCATGGATTCAATCCATCTCTCAACTTTGGTCACATCTGGTTCACCATCATAGCCGGTTGGTTTCATCTTTAAAAACTGTTCTAGACCATACCTCGGAGGTGCATGCTCTCCTCCCTGCCTCTGATCATGGATGGTTTTCATTGCAGCCTCAAACATCCCTTGAAACATAGCTCGAGCCTCTTCCCTTACATTACCCTGGCCTGCAGTACCAGACTGTTCACCCTCATGTTCCGGCATTTTTACTGAGTACCTGCATAAAACACTCAACGTTACTCACTCTATTACTAAACTACCCTCCTAGGTCACTTAGTCATTCTAGACCATCTACAACCTAGCTCTGATACCAACTGTCACGCCCCGACCCGTGGTCCTACTTGGCCCCACGTCCGGGACACGCACGAAAGACGTCATAAAACATTTTTAAGAAAAATTTTCGAAATATACTTTCTATAAAAAGGTTCACACAACCAACTCGATACTAAAACATGACTTCAAGTCACAAAACTGTTGGTAGTGGTGCCCTAGGCACGTTTAATAAACGTTGTAATTGTTATCATTTATTTCATATCAATAAAGAGATGTTTTGATTATTATTGTTGTTCATGTTTACTTATAATAATCTCCGTCCCTAGTACTTGTTAAACACTAGTATAAAGGCTAAATGATCATGGGATGATCATGTTAGATTTATGGGTACTTGTTTGGAACAAGGTACTGGACATGACCCTCTCTATGAGATTTATGTCATGGTCTATGTCGTACATATATCTCATATTAGTTATGTCATTTGAATCCTTAGACATGAAGTTATTATAGTCCTCCACTTGATGAACATTATGTTTGACATATTCAAACGCTACTTTTAACCGAGTAGTTATAAAGGGTATGATTGGCATGATCGGATTCACGTAGGGAAGAATAATAAGCTAAATGGATTCGTCCCTCCTCGGAGAGATGTCAAGCTTGGGCCTCTCGTAGGAATGATGTTGATGAAATGTTCGGCCGGACTCAAATGAATTGATTGGATCAATGTCATTTGGATTATCAACATATTCGGAATCGAGAAAGTATTGAACAAAACAAGTTGACTCTTTGACCATGACTTGTGTTCAATGATATCGTGGACAAAAGGATTATGACATATTCTAAAGGAATACAAACTTGTATCTAGTTATACTATTTGGGTAGGTATGACGGTTTGCTAGAACCTAATCATATCTTATGGGATCATGTTTGAGCCCATTGCCAACTTAGTATAATCCTAGAGGGTCACACACAATAGAACGAATCTTTAAAAGGACTATATTGGAATTTTGGAAATTCTGGAAATTCTGAGAAGTGGGCGACCGCACAGTATTGACTGGGCGGCCGCACACTTAGCACAAAAATGTACCAGTTTTGTTTCAGATAGATGTGCGACCGCACAGTGTATTCTGGGCGGCCGCACAGCACTGTCGACTGGCACTTTCCTAATTCGATTTGGAATGTCTTTTGACACAAGATTCCTATTTGGAATAGGTCTTGCTGGTGTATAAAAGGATGAGTTCGGCCAGAACTTTATTGATAGCCTTTTGTGAGTCTCCAAAGAGTTTGAGAGAAGTTTTATTTTGTTCTAAGACATCTTTGGTTGAAGAACAAAATAATACACAAAAGAAAAATTCCATATAGTCATATCAAATTGTGAAAGTGTGTTTCATAGTTGTTGGTCTAGCAACCAAGATCAAAGAAGCTCCTTTGATATTCGTTCGAAGTGTGGATACCGCTAGAGGGTGAAAATCATCATCTTCAAAGTTCGTGTTCAAGCTTTGTGATCGTGATCAAGTCTTCAAATCTCCACTAAAGACCAAGAGAAAATTGGATAGCCATCAAGGGTTAGTTTTATCCTATATTCATGTTATTGTATTTGATTTAATCATATGAACGGATCTATGGGCTTTGGGTTTCAAAATTTTAAATGCTTAATTCCGCTGCGCATGTTTGATCGAAACCCAACAGTGGTATCAGAGCCCCGTTCTTGTTGATTAATTCAATACTTGGATCATGTTATGTGTATATAAATTGTTTATGTGCCTTGCATGATATGAATATGTGATGTTTATGTGTTATGTGATTTTATGTGGTTTATTGTTTTGCAACTTTAATCGCACGATTCAATCGCAATAAATAAATTATGGTGGACTCAGAATTGTTGGTTATTAATTTTTGATTGGATCAAAGTTTTAATAATCGGGGAAAAACAATTTTGAGACAAAATTTTTGAACTTAAAATTCTGCACATTCTGATTGAACCGGGCGACCGCACGGAAGATACTGCGCGGCCGCACGGTTTTTGGGCGACCGCACAGGTCTTTTGGGCGGCCGCACGACAAGATCAGAATGTCTGATTTTGCTCAAAAAATCAGAATTTGGAATTTTCGAAAGGTTCAACAAAACCAGTAACAGAACCAGTCCAGACTTGCTGATCTGGAATGGGTTTTGGGTAATTGGTTTGTGTGTGGATCTTGGGGTTTGATTTTCCTATTTGTTTTAGTCTTGTGATTCCTAGATTGGTTCAAGTTTTGGATGGCTAATCTGCGTTCATCGAGATTGTGTTTCCCAAAATTGATCGCAATCAAAGTTTCAAAGATAAAACGAAGTTAGAATTATGAAGAGTTCATAATTGCTAAAATTGAGAAACAAAGTTCTTGATTCAATGATTGGAGATCCATGTGGAATTGTGAATGCAATTGGCCTACGTTCATCGAGACCATCTATTGCTTAGTTTCGGCCACATGGACTACTTTCTTGGTCTCTTGAATTAGTGCGGGATTGTGGTTGCCTAATGGCTTAGTTCGACCGCACTTCTTGTTGTCTTGATTTGGAGATAATGACCAAAGTTGAAATAGTCTCATCCTCATAATTATAGAGAAACTAATGACACATAAATATTATGCTTAAATTAATGGAGATTAATTTAGTGGCTAAACTTGATGTGTAACATGTTTATATTATGTGCTCATAAATGTGTTATATGCTATATGTGATGAACCTTCAAAGAAAGTTTTAAGTCTTTTATTGCCATGCCATGATTAAAACACTTGTTAGTACATAAGTGACTCTAATGTAGATTCGCCCTAGCGAGATGCATTAAATTAATTTATGTATGAGCAAGATAGATAATGTGGGCACGCCCTAGCGGGACACATTAACTATGCGTTTAAAATGGTTAGACTTAATTGGGCGTCAAAACAGTTTTGGGCCTAGGCAAAGATGAGGTTTAACATGCTTTTTGAAATTGGATTTCTTAAAGAATCTCATAAAAGGAACTAAGAGTCATATGAGATATGATTGACAAGAGTTGTCTACCTAATTAATTTGATTGTGTGTAATCCGCCTTAGCGGACTTGAAATTAAATTAAAGTTGGATCTTAACCCATTTAAATTATATTATACATTGGATGTATATGAAGGTTATATAATTTGGTGGGAGTATTTTGTTTGAAAAATACATTATTTATCTCTTTAATGAAATCGGTACTTATTAAATTTTGGAAATTTTTGCATATTTGTAGATAATGACTAATAACACTCAATCAATGTCGTTGCGATCGATCCTTGAGAAGGATAAGCTCGAAGAGAATGGTACTAACTTTATGGATTGGATCCGTAGCATAAGAATCGTTCTTAGGCAAGAAGATAAGTTGTACATTCTCGATGGGCCTCTCCCCGCTGAACCACCGCCTACTGCCCCTAGGGTAGAAAGAGACAATTACAAGAAACATCGTAATGATTCTAGAGATGTAAGTTGTCTCATGCTTGCTGCGATGTGTTCAAAACTCCAACAAAGTTTGGAACATTTGGAAGCCTATGAGATAGGCGTGGAGTTGAGAACCATGTTTCAAGAGCAAGCTAGGCAAGAGAGGTACAAGACCATTGTTGCATTCACTACTAGTAAAATGAATGAAGGGCAACAAGTGAGTCCTCACTTTCTTAAAATGAAAGGTTATGTAGAGAACCTTGAGAAACTTGGCTATCCAATCCCATTGGAGCTAGCCACGGATCTCATTCTTAATTCATTGCCTAAAAGTTGTAATCAGTTTGTAATGAATTATAACATGCATGGAATGGATAAGAATCTCTCTGAGTTGCATGGGATGCTCAAAACTGCAGAGATGAAAATTGTGGAGAAAGGTTCTCCCGTGCTCTTGGTTCATGATGGGAAGAAGCCTGGTGCCAAAGGCAAGGGTAAGGCAAAAGTTGTCAAACCCAAGATAAGCAAGGCAAAGGTTGCCAAGGCTTCTGAGGCAAAACCTGATTCACAAAAGGATGCAATCTGTTTCCATTGTCAAGAAATTGGTCATTGGAAACGTAATTGCAAGGCTTTCTTGGAAGAGCAAAAGAAGAAGAAGGGCAGCAAGGCTGCGTCGACTTCAGGTATCTATATGATAGATATTCTCCTTTCTACCACTGATTCTTGGGTATTGGATACCGGATGTGGTTCTCACATTTGTCTAAATGTGCAGGGACTAAAGAATAGGAGACTGCTTAAAGAAGGTGAAGTAGATCTACGTGTGGGAAATGGAGCAAGAGTTGCTGCATTAGCCGTAGGGACTTATGAAGTCACTTTACCTTCCGGATTAATTCTTGTTTTGAACAATTGTTATTATGTTCCGGATTTAAGCAGAAATATTATTTCAATTTCTTGTTTGGATAATGAAGGTTTTAAGTTTCTTATTGAGAATAAGAAATTTTCTATTTATTTAAATGATGTGCTTTATGGTATTGCTAATTCATTTAATGGCCTTTATATATTGGATGTCAAGAATGAAAATAATGTCTATCATGTAAATAAGAAATCTAAACCTAATGATGTAAATAATACTTATTTGTGGCATTGCCGTCTTGGTCATATTAATGAGAAGCGTATCTCAAAACTCCATGGGGACGGACTTTTGGGTTCATGTGACTTAGAGTCATATGATACTTGTGAGTCGTGTCTTCTTGGAAAAATGACTAAGACACCTTTTACCAAGTTGGGTGAAAGGGCAAGCGACTTATTGGGGTTGATACATTCCGATGTATGCGGACCATTAAGTAGCAATGCTAGGGGAGGATTTCAATACTTCATAACCTTCACTGATGATTATAGTAGATTTGGGTATGTTTACCTAATGAAACATAAAAGTGAAGCATTTGAGATATTTAGAATATTTCAAAATGAAGTAGAAAAACAACTTGGCAAAAATATAAAGGCACTTCGATCAGATCGAGGTGGTGAATACTTAAGTCAAGAATTTTATGATCATCTAAAGAATTGTGGAATAGTTTCACAATTGACTCCGCCCGGAACACCACAATGGAATGGTGTGTCTGAGAGGAGAAATCGGACTTTGTTAGACATGGTTCGATCAATGATGAGTCAAGTTGATCTTCCAATATCCTTTTGGGGTTACGCCCTAGAAACCGCTGCTTTCACACTAAATCAAGTTCCAACTAAATCGGTTCCAAAGACTCCATATGAGATGTGGAGTGGAAAGAAACCAAGTTTATCTTTCATGAGGATTTGGGGTTGCGAAGTTTATGTCAAGAGACTTATCTCTGACAAACTAGCACACAAATCTGATAAATGTATTTTCGTGGGATATCCTAAGGAAACTAAATGATATTACTTTTACAACCGAGAGGACAACAAAGTGTTTGTTGCCCGAACTGGTGTCTTTCTAGAGAAAGAGTTTCTCTCCAAAGAAATCAGTGGGAGTAAAATAAATCTTGAAGAAATTCGAGACCCAGAAAATAACTTTGAACCAATAGTGGAACAAGAACAAGAACCACAAGGAGTTGTGGAACCTGTTCAAAATACACAAGCAACTCGCAGATCTAGTAGGTTACGATCCGAGCCCGAGAGATATGGATTTCTCGTAACGGATAGTAATGACGTGGAAATAATTGAGAATGATGAACCGTCAACCTACCAAGAGGCGATGTCTTCTCCTGATTCGGACAAGTGGCTTGGAGCCATGGAATCCGAATTGCAATCCATGCAAGACAATCAAGTTTGGAATTTGATTGATGCGCCCGAAGGTGTAAAAACCATAGGATGCAAATGGGTCTTCAAGAAGAAGACTGACATGGATGGGAAGGTGCATACTTACAAAGCTAGGCTTGTAGCGAAGGGTTATAGGCAAGTTCATGGTATTGACTATGATGAGACCTTTTCACCCGTAGCAATGATCAAGTCTATAAGAATTTTGCTTGCCATTGCCGCATATCATGACTATGAAATATGGCAGATGGACGTCAAAACCGCTTTCCTGAATGGAAAACTTCAAGAGGATATGTATATGACACAACCAGAAGGTTTCGAACAAAATTCTAAGGTATGCAAATTGCAGAGATCCATCTATGGATTGAAGCAAGCTTCTAGGAGTTAGAATCTCCGTTTTGATGAATCGGTCAAAGAGTTTGGTTTCATCAAGAACGAAGATGAGCCTTGTGTATACAAGAAGATTAGTGGGAGCATAGTGCTTTTCTTTGTTTTATACGTGGATGACATATTACTCATTGGAAACGACATTCCTACACTTCAGTCTGTGAAGATTTGGTTAGGAAAGTGTTTTGCAATGAAAGATATGGGTGAAGCCGCATATATTCTTGGAATTAAGATCTATAGAGATAGATCAAGGAGGCTACTTGGTTTAAGCCAAAGTACATACATTGACAAGGTCATTAGAAGATTCCGTATGGAAAATTCTAAGAGAGGAACCTTGCCCGTGTTACATGGAGTTTCTCTAAGCAAGACTCAATGTCCTAAGACAAAAGATGAGCGTGAGAAAATGAATGATGTTCCATATGCTTTGACAATTGGGTCCATCATGTATGCCATGATTTGTACTAGGCCGGATGTGTCTTATGCTTTGAGCATGACAAGCAGATACCAATCCGACCTTGGCGAAAATCACTGGATAGCTGTAAAAGCGATTCTTAAGTACTTGAGAAGAACTAAAGACTCATTTTTGGTCTATGGAGGAATGGAAGATGATCTCGTTGTAAATGCTTACACGGATGCAAGCTTCCAAACTGACAAAGATGATAGCCGATCGCAATCGGGTTTTGTGTTTATGTTAAATGGTGGAGCTGTAAGCTGGAAGAGTTCCAAGCAAAGTACAACCGCTGATTCTACAACAGAAGCTGAGTATATTGCTGCATCGGATGCTGCAAAGGAAGCTGTTTGGATTAAGAAGTTCATAACTGAACTTGAAGTGGTTCCTAGTATTGCTAATCCAATAGACCTTTATTGTGATAATAATGGTGCTATTGCTCAAGCAAAGGAACCAAGAGCACATCAGAAATCCAAACACATACTTAGGCGTTTTCATATCATTCGAGAGATCGTTGATAGGGGAGACGTAAATATATGCAGAGTACCTATTGATGACAATGTTGCGGACCCGCTAACAAAGGGACTTCCACAAGCTAAACATGATGGTCATGTTAGGTCCATGGGTATTAGATACATGGGAGATTGGGCCTAGGGCAAGTGGGAGATTGTTGGTAGTGGTGCCCTAGGCATGTTTAATAAACGTTGTAATTGTTATCATTTATTTCATATCAATAAAGAGATGTTTTGATTATTATTGTTGTTCATGTTTACTTATAATAATCTCCGTCCCTAGTACTTGTTAAACACTAGTATAAAGGCTAAATGATCATGGGATGATCATGTTAGATTTATGGGTACTTGTTTGGAACAAGGTACTGGACATGACCCGCTCTATGAGATTTATGTCATGGTCTATGTCGTACATATATCTCATATTAGTTATGTCATTTGAATCCTTAGACATGAAGTTATTATAGTCCTCCACTTGATGAACATTATGTTTGACATATTCAAACGCTACTTTTAACCGAGTAGTTATAAAGGGTATGATTGGCATGATCGGATTCACGTAGGGAAGAATAATAAGCTAAATGGATTCGTCCCTCCTCGGAGAGATGTCAAGCTTGGGCCTCTCGTAGGAATGATGTTGATGAAATGTTCGGCCGGACTCAAATGAATTGATTGGATCAATGTCATTTGGATTATCAACATATTCGGAATCGAGAAAGTATTGAACAAAACAAGTTGACTCTTTGACCATGACTTGTGTTCAATGATATCGTGGACAAAAGGATTATGACATATTCTAAAGGAATACGAACTTGTATCTAGTTATACTATTTGGGTAGGTATGACGGTTTGCTAGAACCTAATCATATCTTATGGGATCATGTTTGAGCCCATTGCCAACTTAGTATAATCCTAGAGGGTCACACACAATAGAACGAATCTTTAAAAGGACTATATTGGAATTTTGGAAATTCTGGAAATTCTGAGAAGTGGGCGACCGCACAGTATTGACTGGGCGGCCGCACACTTAGCACAGAAATGTACCAGTTTTGTTTCAGATAGATGTGCGACCGCACAGTGTATTCTGGGCGGCCGCACAGCACTGTCGACTGGCACTTTCCTAATTCGATTTGGAATGTCTTTTGACACAAGATTCCTATTTGGAATAGGTCTTGCTGGTGTATAAAAGGATGAGTTCGGCCAGAACTTTATTGATAGCCTTTTGTGAGTCTCCAAAGAGTTTGAGAGAAGTTTTATTTTGTTCTAAGACATCTTTGGTTGAAGAACAAAATAATACACAAAAGAAAAATTCCATATAGTCATATCAAATTGTGAAAGTGTGTTTCATAGTTGTTGGTCTAGCAACCAAGATCAAAGAAGCTCCTTTGATATTCGTTCGAAGTGTGGATACCGCTAGAGGGTGAAAATCATTATCTTCAAAGTTCGTGTTCAAGCTTTGTGATCGTGATCAAGTCTTCAAATCTCCACTAAAGACCAAGAGAAAATTGGATAGCCATCAAGGGTTAGTTTTATCCTATATTCATGTTATTGTATTTGATTTAATCATATGAACGGATCTATGGGCTTTGGGTTTCAAAATTTTAAATGCTTAATTCTGCTGCGCATGTTTGATCGAAACCCAACAAAAACAACCTTTCACAAACCAGCACTAAGCCACTCGGCTACAACTACTAACTTTACTTACTTAATTACAAACACGAACATCTACTAAAGGAGATGATACAAACCAAGTCACGGGTATACTACCCAAAAGGTATTACATTTACATAATGTATCCTTTACTTACACCACATTTCCCAAAATGTCTTACCCAAAGATCTCCTCGACGTCCTCCCAGTGTGTGTGAACTATCCCCTGGGCTCCTTCTTATCTAAAACGGTAAACAAATAAAGGGTGAGAATAAATCTCAGTAAGCTACTAAAATGCAACTACATTACATGCTAATATGATAAACATAAAGAAACAATGCCACAAATGATCATATAACACATAGCATATAATATGAGAGGCTCCCTATCGCCAACCGTCCCATACCGGTTGGAAATAACGACCAACTCATCATGCAACACATAAAGCGGAAATGAACACTCATACATGGATACTGAGCCAAGGTTCTCAAACCAAACCATAGCCATCTGAGAGGCATCAACTGAGCAGCATCGAAGAGCTGAAACGGGTTCCGGAACCAAACAACAACAACAACAACAACGGGGGGAAAATGACACAAAGTCATAACCCAAAGTGCCCAACATTTGGCCTAAAGAAGGGGGTTAAAAATGGGAAACCAATGATAGGAGCCTTATAATGTACTTGGCTCGGAGACCATTATAATCCCTATCACTGCCCAACACACACAAAAGTACCAGCTGGACTTTACACGCAAGCACCACATAGAAATACTTGCTTAAACGACAATCAGGGACAATGATTCCAATGTAGGGAACCATGCCAAACACATCAAGAAGATGAATCATTCAACACATCACAAAGTGCTCAACAATGTTCACATAATCAATCACTAACATTTCACAACACTGGTGTCCACAAAGGAACCAATTCTACCACTTTAGTGATCCACTTCAACCATCTAAGTACTTTAGGACACTACCCAAAAACTAGACCAAGATTGACCTCTAAACCCCTTAGTTTGAAAACTCTCAACTTTTTCAGACAACTGGGCGGTCGCCCAAACAGGGCTGTGCGGCCGCCCAAAATGCTCTGTCCCAAGAACAAAACCCTTCAGATAGGTGTGCGGCCGCACGCCCATTTTTGGGCGGCCGCCCACATCACCCGGCAGGCCTAAAAACTTAAACAAAATTTACTCCTTTTGTTTCACAATCCAAAATTACCAATACTTATAACCCTTAACATCTGCACTTACACAAAGGCTAAAACTTAGCCTAAGAACAATACTAACACCAACAATAACCATTTCATACTACTCCCTTTGTCCCAAAATTACAAGTATAACTAAAACATACCAAAACATTGTTTTAGCACATACAAAGCATATAAAGCATACTTATGACCATTTTAACATTTAAAGGGGGATTAGTAACTTACTTTTTTTCCGGAAAAGATGTCAAGAAAAATAATATTGATCGGTAGATATGATCTATTCAACACCCTGAACATTTATATATAATTAGATTTGAAAATGGAGTAGTAAATTAAAATAGGGAAATTAATAAAGAAGAACCCTAACCTTGGTTGTTTATAACCCAGAGAGAGTGATTTCTAGTGTGTGTGTGTGTGTTTTGCCTCATTCATTCCCAGGTAGAAATTGTGAAGGTAAGTAAGCCTTGTTTGGTATTTATACCCATACACTAAAGCCCCTCCAATTCCACATTTAACACATAAACCCCTCAACTATACTTTCACTAAGGCCCCTATACTTTCCATTAACACTTTAACTCCCCTAAACTTTACTACTATCATTTTAACTAACACAAATAGTCAAATAAAATGTGCAATTCATATAAGATGATGCAACACATAAAATGCACACATAATTTTAAATAAAAATTATCAAAATATAAAATAAATATTAAAATAAATAAAACGGATTTTGGGGTCGTTACACAATTAACATTCAGTCAAATTTCACAACACATATGTTCACAAAGGAACCGATTTCAAACACTAGGGTGTTCCACAACAACCCTCTAGGTACTCTAAGATATCACCTAAGACCTAGACCAAGATTGAACTTTAAATCACTTGAAATGGAACAACTCAAATTTTCAACAATTATGGGCGGTCGCCCAAACCAAACTGGGCGGTCGCCCAAACCAGACTGGGCGGTCGCCCAATATACTCTGTCCCAAACCAAACCTTTCAGTACTTGTGGGCGGTCGCCTAACCCCATTCTGGGCGGTCGCCCACAAGCCTGACTCAGAATTCTCAATTTCTCCTGCAAATCAAATCCATCTGTCCCACGAGTAGGAGTATAACTTACTAACACTTATACTATTACCAGGAGTGCAACAACCATCCCAAAACATTACTTTCAATTTTATTTCATTCTTTTTACCGTCCCATAAATAATAGAATAATTTTCTTTTATTCCATTTAAATATTTTACCGTCCCAAAAGTATAAGTATAATTTTTCTAATATACTAGTATACTCATTTAGGGATACTTTCATTCATTTCTCCGTCCCATGAATAATAGTATAAAATTTATAATATACTTAGTTAACATTTAAATCAAGTTAATATTTTACCGTCCCACAAATAGGAGTATACTTTCAAACACTTATACTAACATTCTCAGGTATATAAACATACTCCATATACATCCTTGCATACAAACCAAGTCACTTACCCAGTATAATTATACTCCCTTTGTCCCAAATAAACAAGTATCACAAATAAATTCTTTTCACAATAATTTCACCACATATCACACATATAGCAAATATATGACCATTTTACTATTTAAGGGGAATTAGTAACTTACCTATTTCCGAAAAAAATATCCCAGAAATATGTTTTGTTCGGGTAGAAATGACCTACTCAACGCCCTGATCATTTTTATATAATTAGATTTTAAAACGGATAAGTAAATAAAAAGATATAAATCGAAATAGGTTGAACTTACCTTTTTCTCATACCCTAGGAATGAACGAGGAATGTTCTGGGAAAGTAGAAATATGCAACACAGAGAGAGAACACAGAGAGAGAGAGAGAGAGAGAAGTGATAAGTATATAAGGTTTTCTTTTACCCTTTATACAAATTGGTCACCCAACTTCCAATTTTAACACTTAAGCCCCTAAAGTTATATTTTCAACAAGGACCCTAAAGTTTCAACTTAATCATTTAACTCCTTCAACCATTATTACTACTAACTAAGTAATTAACACAAATAATCAAGTAAGATGTGCAAGTCATAAAATATGATGCAACGCATAAAATGCACACATAAGTCAAATAAAAATCCCCAAAAAATAAAATAAATAGGGACGCGTTTTTGGGGTCGTTACAATCACTCCCCCTAAAAAAAAATCGTCCCGAATTTTAGGGTTTACTTACCTCGACCCTCAAACAACCAAGGATATTTCCTTTCCATTCCAATTTCAAAACTTCCAAGTAGATTCTTTCACATTATGATTTCTCTATACAACTCAAGCAAAATGAATACTCTCATTTCTCAATTCTCGAATTCTAGAATCAACTGAACAAGTTCTCAACATATCCTCGAGAATCTGAATGGTTCTTTCTAACTGACCATCTGTCTGAGGATGAAAAGTCGTTCTAAGGCTTGTCATAAATCAACTGATCACTGACACTTTACTTCTAAATATTCGCAGCTCAAGGACTTAGTTGAATGCTTAGAATTTCTCGTGTCAAACAAATCAAATGTAACTCTTCAAATTTATCTCAATACTCTACATTTACTCGGATTCATAATTAAATTGGTCTTGTGTATCTCTTTAAGTACCTGTAGTTGAATTCCGTTATGCATGTTGGTTCCACTAAGTGTCGACTACATACTCTGCTACAAAAGTTAAAGTTCCATCACTAGCAACGAACAAAATCGTGTTGTCTATCATCGTTCATTCCACTAGTAATTTTCTATAGTTGAAATCATTCAATAGAGTAGAAACTTAAAGCTTTCACAATCACAAAATCATCACATGTCTCGACTCATAAGGACTCCAAGATGTCAATTCCTCTAACCTTCCCCCATTTAGTGTTATCAAACATGAACTATAAGTCAAGGAATCCTCTAATATATTTGTCTTTCCTGAATGATATAACATAATACTCTACTTGCATTGTCTCAAGTGTAGCTCTCCTGAAGAAAACGATTACTTCAACTCTCATGGTCGGTAAATATGGCTCTACAAAAGTCATTTACTAATGCAATGAATGTATAATCGAAATCAACCTCAAGTTATAGTGAGGATAACTTTGTTCATAAGGAATCAATCTTCTCGAAGCATACATAACTGCCATACAATTCTGAATGGATAAACATCTCAATCACTCTTCGAGGCATCACCATGAACAATAAGTTGATTAGATCCACTATAATGGTAAAACTCGACATATCCATTAGAAAATAGTAACACGGTCATACCCTCTTGACAATTGCAATACTAATCAAATCCACTAAGCAATATAAATGCTGAAGTTGTTATTAACCCTTGTTTCAATAATCAAAACTCATTCCACACTTATCAATCCATCGAGGAAGTATATCTTTCTGTGTCAATTAGTTAACAGTGTAGCTACCTTAGAAATTCATCAATAAATCTCTAACAATATCATGCCAATCCCAACAAGCCACGTACATACTGTTGCTTTCATAATTAAACAACCAATATCTATGCCTGTATTGAAACTTCCTCAAAATAATATATCCGCTAATAAGAAGACATAATACTGATTTCACAACCCGTTGCTTCTCTCAAGCAATCCAATTATGATTACAGATATAATTCAGAATATCCAACAATACCACTGGAGCAATTGTTAATTCAAACAATATAACCACAACCTTATGATGCCCATACTTGGTATGAAAAGACGTCTTTGAAATATACCCATCTCAAATTTTTAACTGATAATAATCACTTCAAGTCAAACACTGAATAAACCACTGATCTCTGAAGTTGATAAAATATATCACCAATATAAGATAACAAGTAATGATTCGCTATAGTCACCTGGTTGAGCTCTTAGTATTCAATATACAATCGCAAAGTACCATACCTTTTCATAATAAACAATACTGATGCATCCCATGAAGATATACTAAACGTAATGAATCCCTTGTCAAGAAATATCTTAAGCTGAATCTTCTACTCCTTTAACTCAACCGATGTTATAGGTATATTAAACTAGATATTAGCACTGTAGCATTGTACTGTAACAACTCAATATAACCCAATTTTCTCCTCAAGTAACATGTACTACTCAATAAAGAATATATCTGGGATCTCACAAAGAAAGGATCAATCCTCCAATTTAGATGTAGACGTTCTACTACCAACCACGTAAACTAAATACCCGACACAACATTCTGATAACAATTTTCAGACTTTAATGCATAAATAACATGAATGCCCAACACATATATCTACCATGCTTAATTAAAGCACACTAACATATAAAACTCCACCACAATAATATCAAAATCTTGCTATAGAAAAATAACTAAACCAGTAAGTAAAACATGCTCATAAATTTGCACATCATAAGTGCGCAACACTCTATCAATCACCAAACACTTCCCCTTAGTATAGACACCTCTAACACATAAGGTAGAGACTCAGAAGACAAATGCAACCGAGAAGCAAAATACACAGACACATAAGAATGCGAAGAACCAGGGTCTATAAGTGCTCGTGCTCTCAAACTAGACACATAAATCATACCTCCAATCACATTAGCAGAATCGGAGATATGTTGTTGATTGATGGCAAAATCACGATCCTGCACCTTAAGCTTCCCTGAAGAATCCCTCTTCTGGCCCTGAGAAGACCTGACAACACTTCCCAATGCCTTATTTTTCATTCTTGGACAATCCTTCTGAAAATGACCCAACTGACCACATCTCATACATTTACCCTGCTTCTTCCAACATTTCTCCTCTAAGTGTCCTTCCCTCCAACAATAACTACATACTCGTTTAACTTGACTTCTGATTTTCTGTGGTCCTTGAGAAGATCCTCTAAGTTGCGAATATGTACCCTGAGATCCTCTATTATCGCCATACTGATGTTGTGGTTTTGGCTGTCCTCCTTGTCTTGTTACATCTGAAGCTTCAACCTTGCTTTTACGCTCAACTATGTCGTTAATTGCTTTCATTGCAGTTTCAAACATACCTTGGAACATCATTCGAACCTCTTCTCTAACATTACCCTGCCCTGAAGGCCCAAACTGATCTCCTTCTATCCCAACCATTTCAATAAGCACCTGCATAAAACCCTCAACGTTACTCATTCTCTACACAACTACCCTCCTAGGTCACATAGTCATTCTAGACTATCTACAACCAGGCTCTGATACCAATTATCACGCCCCAGACCTGTGGTCCTATTTGGCCCCACGCTCGGGACACGAGTGGAAGACGTTATAAAACACTTTTGGAAAAATTTTCCCTTTCGAAATATACTTCCATAAAGTTTAAGAAAATCTACACTCGAAGTTCAAAGACTTCATTTAACTTTCAAACAAACTTTACAAACAGCTTTCACAACGAAAATACTTAGCCCGAAGGCTTACAAACTTTTATACAAATGTACATACACCAACATTATCCAAAATAATGGTGTTACAAAATGATGACGTCACTGAAACTCTACCCAAAAGGTTTTACATTTACATAATGTAACCTTAACAAAACAAGCCCAACTCTTACCACTTTAACGTCCTCCCGTGCCAAAGTGTCCTATTCTCTGGACTCGCCTTTATCTAAAAAAGTAAACAAATAAAGGGTGATAATGAATCTCGGTAAGATACTAAAATGCAACTACGTTTCATGCTGAAATGATACTCGGAATTGAACAATGTCAATAGACATCCACATAGCACATAACATGATAGGAAAATCCAACTCATCTTTCCACACGTAAGGCGGAATAAAACACTCATAAGTGGATACTTAGTCAAGGTTTACCGAAAGAACATTAGCCAAGGTTCTCGAATCAAACATATAACCATCTGAGAGGTATCAACTGAGCAGCATCAAAGAGCTGAAGCCGGGATCCCAAAAACCAAACCATAACCATAAGAACCAAAGTAACAACGGGGAAAATATGACACAAAGTCATAACCCAAATGCTCACTCGAGGGAGCTAACTCATCCCATCCAAGGCCAATCTGGACTGGGGAAAATAGGTCCAGTGGAAAAGCCTTATAGTGAACTTGGCTGTGTGCCACTATAATCCTTCCACCTCCACTCGATTACACAAAAGGTCCAGTGGAAAAGCCTTATAGTGAACTTGACTGAGCGCCACTATAATCCTTTCCACCTCCACTCGATAACACAAAACCAGCTGGACTTTCAAACAAAGCACTGTAATAAATATTTGCTTAAACAACAACCGGAGGCAATGATTCCAAAGTAGGGAACCAAGCCAAACACATCACAAAGATGAACCAATCCAAACCACATAAAAGGATGTTCAACTATATCCAATTAACATTAAGTCAAATTTCACAACACATACGTTCACAAAGGAACCGATTTCAAACACTAGGGTGTTCCACAACAACCCTCTAGGTACTCTAGGATATCACCTAAGACCTAGACCAAGATTGAACTTTAAATCACTTGAAATGGAACAACTCAACTTTTCAACAATTATGGGCGGTCACCCAAACCAGACTGGGCGGTCGCCCAATATACTCTGTCACAAACCAAACCTTTCAGTACTTGTGGGCGGTCGCCTAACCCCATTCTGGGCGGTCGCCCACAAGCCTGACTCAGAATTCTCATTTTCTCCTGCAAATCAAATTCATCCGTCCCACAAGTAGGAGTATAAATTACTAACACTTATACTATTACCAGGAGTGCAACAACCATCCCAAAACATTACTTTCAATTTTATTTCATTCTTTTTACCGTCCCACAAATAATAGAATAATTTTCTTTTATTCCATTTAAATATTTTACCGTCCCAAAAGTATAAGTATAATTTTTCTAATATACTAGTATACTCATTTAGGGATACTTTCATTCATTTCCCCGTCCCATGAATAATAGTATAAATTTTATAATATACTTATTTAACATTTAACTCAAGTTAATATTTTACCGTCCCACGAGTAGGAGTATACTTTCAAACACTTATACTAACATTCTCAGGTATATAAACATACTCCATATACATCATTGCATACAAACCAAGTCACTTACCCAGTATAATTATACTCCCTTTGTCCCAAATAAACAAGTATCACAAATAAATTATTTTCACAATAATTTCACCACATATCACACATATAGCAAATATATGACCATTTTACTATTTAAGGGGAATTAGTAACTTACCTATTTCTGGAAAAAGTATCGCAGAAATATTTTTTGTTCGATTAGAAATGACCTACTCAACGCCCTGATCATTTTTATATAATTAGTTTTTAAAACGGATAAGTAAATAAAAAGATATAAATCGAAATAGGTTGAACTTACCTTTTTCTCATACCATAGGAATGAACGAGGAATGTTCTGGGAAAGTAGAAATATGCAAGAGAGAGAGAGAGAGAAGTGATAAGTTTATAAGGTTTTCTTTTACCCTTTTTACAAATTGGTCACCCAACTTCCAATTTTAACACTTAAGCCCCTAAAGTTATATTTTCAACAAGGACCCTAAAGTTTCAACTTAATCATTTAACTCCTTCAATCATTATTACTACTAACTAAGTAAATAACACAAATAATCAAGTAAGATGTGCAAATCATAAAATATGATGCAACACATAAAATGCACACATAAGTCAAATAAAAATCCCAAAAAAAATAAAATAAATAGAGACGGGTTTTTGGGGTCGTTACAGTACATGAGTGTTGGAAGGTGTATAACTCTTCCTTAACTGAATGATATGCTCTCCCTCTATACAATATTTATCCCATATACTATACTACTACTTATCTATATTTACAAAGATATTACTAGACTAAAATACCCTAAGGATATATACGTCTAATACGCACAACGGAACTGCCCACAAGGCCACAGTATACGCATCCCCCCTTCACACAATAGTACTGCCTTGTTCGGACGCGCATAAGTCTCCTAAGAAGTACTCATTCGTTATCTTATAAGAGGGCATAGCAAGAAAGTATAAACTACAATGACAACACTCACTGGCACAAAAACTTAAGCACAAAACCTTGTTGAAGGATAAATATTATCCGTAAATGTACATTAATGGAGTGGATGATCAATTTTCTTGCCAAATGTACCATGGCCGTATGTTGAAGAAAAGACATCTCTAAGGAGAGGATATTGTAATGTCGCGAACGAAGTGATGGGAAGACAAGATAATGCAGCCAGTGGTATGAGTATCCACCCCCTTTTTTCCCCGAAAACTAGATATACAGTGGTACTGAAGGCTATGATCATTGATGTTATGGAGAGGAAGAGGGTAAGAAGACCGAGTATTAACCTTTTGGGTAGTGCATGGAGAAAGTCTTGCTCTGCATATCGCGCAGTGAGGATGGACAAGAACATTAGCAAGGAGGTGGTTGAAGCGAAAAAAGAAATCGCATCTGAAATAGTAAATAACCAGAATGCAAATGGAGATGTGTTGGAGAAAATTGGGAGGCCATTATCCCCATTATTGCCACCAGGGACTGTAATTGCTGCTGCAAAGACAATTGTGATGATGAGTGATGCTGCTATTGTACACGAGTTTGCCGTGTCTTTCATCCATTTTTCTCCTTGAATTACCAAATCTTTGTGTTCTCGTGTGAACACCATTGCAGGAGTCTCGCCAAAAGAGTTCCGTTGCTCCTTAAAAAGAGGATCTACAAACTTCTCTACTTCCTGTACACAAATAACATAAGTATAAAATGGGGAAAATTACAGAATGATGAAATGTACCACTTTCTAATAATCAATTAATGCTTTGTACTTGCTAGTTCTGAAATCATGTTACGTACTCATGGTAAAAATATCAAATAATGGAACGTACTTGTAGTTTTACTTAGGGCAACATTATCGGTGGGTTTAAGCCTTAAGGGGTTTATGTGGGAGGTTTTTTCCACCTCACCCAAGCCACGTAGGAAAAATAGGATAGAGCGGTAGAAGAATTACGATGCTCTATCTCCTCTACCCCTGACAAGTCTTTTTTTCTTTTTTTATTCTCAAGCTTTTTAGTTTGTTTCAAAATAGTTTAAATAAAATGAAAATTGTACTCTTTCGTCTCAAAAGCAAATGTTAATTCTATTTTTTTATTTTAAAATTAAAATCTTTACTTTAAGATAAAAAGTTATCTTTGTATAACGTTTCACTAAAGTTTTTCTTTTAATTTAAGATTTTATAAAAATATGGACTTTTATTTTTAGACGGTAATTTGTTAATATTTAACATTACTTGTAATTTATATTAAATAATAAAACATTGTAACTTGATAAATGCTATAGAGCTCTTTAGAGGTGTATTGTTGTGGGCACTGTTAGAGGTTATAAAGATGAGAGGGTTATAAAGTGTTGAGGTGGCATGACATGGCAGTCTGAATAAGCCCCTTAAGGCGTTTATGACTGGATGCTATTACAACGTAAAAAAGTCTAACGTGATAGCCCGCGTGGCACTATCATGTCACCTCCTCATCATAAAATCAAAGTCAGTGATGATGTGGTGCTGACATGGCAGTCTCCTTGGCTTTTTGACTCCGGAAGTAAAAGTGCAAGTACATTGCAATATTTGATATTTTTATCAAACGTACGTAACATGATTCCAGAACTAATAAGCACGTTGCATTCATTGATGAAAATTGAGTAGTCTGTTGCATATCTTGGTCAACAGTCGTTTAAAATGTTACGTACCTGAAACCATTGCAACTCTCTTTGCATTTGTAATGCTGCACCGGAAACAAGGTTGAGTTTGTGTTGGGGCGCTAACCTACCAGCCAAGTGCAAGATGCAATTTCTAGAATCATCTACACATGACATAATAGAACTAATCTCAAACCCGTTCATGCGATGCCTTAAGTTGAAAACCTTTTCGCAACGATTCTGAACTGCTATTTGAAGGATAAACGTGTCATTATTGTTGCAAGACCAAATTGCGCAAGGAAGTATATCCACAATCTCTTCAACAACCTCGATCACTCCTAATGCGGCTGCCCTTAAGATTGGCTCACAAGTGCGATGGATATAAACGCTATCATCATTTAATGATTTTATACCTTCACACATGCACCTAACAAGTTGAATAGCCTGATGATGCTCTATTTTCTTTTGACGAATCTTCTTGACTAACGGCACTGTAAAGGGAAAAGAGAAAAAGGAGGTAACAATTAATCAACTCAAGCAATTATATGTACATGGTTAAATGAGAAGTCTTTAGCCACTAACCCAAGAATTCCATGGCATCCCAAAGTTTTAAATACAATCTCCTTCGACAAACTGTATCAAAAATAACTATTTTTGTTATGGAAACAGATAGTAAAAAAGAAGTTAAATAAATAAAGCAATTGGTAAGATGAAATATTCACCTCCAATAACAGACACCACACCATGCTCTATGAATTTTGAGCTATTAGCTGGGCTCTCTATGTCGACACATCTTTAGGCCCATCAGTTTGGCTCTCACACTTGAGAGGAACACCTGCATGACCAACAAAAACAAAAGTTTTTAAGAAAAAAAAAAGGTCTGATTTCATGCCGCAAGTTTCTTCATTAATTCTTTTTTATACTACAAACAAATAATCTAGGATACGTATAATATCAACAAGAAACCAACATGAATAGATGAAACTTTCCAAAAAGTTGAAGCACATTCCACTTCGAAAGGAAGAAGCTTTTCCGGCTATCCCTATTAAAGGACCCATGTACCCCGCGCTTTCCAGCCTCACTGCATGAGGACAACGTTTAACCAAATCCAACGCAATATCTGAACATAACACGAAGTCAAATGTCAAATAGAGAGAGTATTTATGAACATTCATATAATGTATAAAGTAAATTTATAGTGGAAGTTTATATGGATGAAAATGGCCAATCGACTAAAATATGCAATGTACTTTCACATTTTTTCTCGTCATATAATGCAACGTACTTACTAGCGATAGATACGTGTAACATAATTTTGAATTCGTTAACGGTTATGTAATGATCTTTTCCATTTTACTTACAGCGTCATCAAAAACTAATGGGACTGCTGACGTGACAGTGTCACATCATCGACACGTGATCATCACATCATCAAATTCGCTGTCAATGATGATGTTTAGACATGGCTCTCACGTGTCACTAACATAGCAGTGCCCAACAGTTCTTTAATTTCTTGACGCCGTAAGTAAAGAATGAAGTTCATTGCGTTAATTTTTAACGAATTCAAAAGTGCATTACCCATGGCTGTCACTATAGCGTACGTTGCATTATTTTAAAAAATAGGGTAAACTGCGTTGTATATATGTTAGTAATTATTCCATATGAAAAAGTACTCACCGAAAAATCCAGCAACAACTGCATAAGTGAAAAGTTCAACAGCAGCTTGTCCTTCATAGTTTGCCTCACTGCTAACACTTTGTAAATATTGGAGTGTCTCCGTCTTCCCATTACTAAAAGAATGCAGCATTGGATGGTTCCCCTGGTTATCTCTGATCGAGAGTAGAGATGGATTTTTCTCCATCATGATTTTTACCCCGTCAGTGTTCCCGACCAACATGGCAATGCTGAAGGCGGTTCTACCACCACTCATTTTCAACATCAGCGCCTCCTCTGGTAAACGTTCGACTAGCTTCTTCATGAAATAAGTATTTTTAGTCCCAGCAGCTACATGAAGAACTGTCTGCTTTTCTGGTGCAATAATAGCTTTTTCCGCGCCTTCATTTTCGTCCAAGAATCTTTTAGCCGTCTCCCAATCACCAACAAGTGCCGCCTTGTATAATGGCAGGTAGCATTTAAGATTATCACCTCTGGTCGCATCTACAGTTGATTGAAAATTCAATTTAACAATACACACATATACTAGACTAATACCTAAGAGATGTACAACTTTTTAAATTTTATTGTTAATATTTTTCAATGATTTATTATACGTAGTATATGAATTATCTCTTCATCTTCTTACTATGATACTATAAGCTAAAATTTAAAGACATTATTTGATTCATCAAATCAACTAATTTGTAGTGTGTAATTAATTAATTTCAGGAAGATAATATAAGAGTATTTCATTCACGTTAGAAAAATAAAGAGACAATGGTTATAGGCGGCTATTTTTTCATGTTATCCTGACATGTGTCATTGATGATGTCAGCAGTTGTTATTTCAGTAATAGTGTGTGTGTGTGTGTATATATAACAAAACCCATATCATATATGACTGTAGAGAGACTCGGACATACCTTCCACAATGATTAATGGTGTAATATTGGATATGATGCGTTTGTTCTCGGGAACAAAGGTTTCTTCAAGCTTAACCAAAACATCACGCGATGTACGTAAGTCTTTCACCATGTCAAGGAGATCTTCACTCAGGGAACCTAAGATCCAGCCTTTTAGAAGCAAGTCTGTTTTTCTCCACAAAATGTAGTCCTCATTAAGCACTTCTTGTGTGGCATTGTCTTCGTCGTTTTGGTTAGGGTTTATAACTTCGGGTGGAGCAGGATTTGTAATGAAACGATTCAGACCATGGCTCGTCGCTAGTAAAACTAACTGGTTTAGCCAGTTTATATAGTTGGTCCCAGCAACAGTCAATTTCATTGAAAGAAAGTCAGCCGCGTTAATATCAGATGGGTATGGGTAATGGACAAATTGCTGCCTGGTTGTTGTTGTTGTTGTTGTCACTTCTTCTATTTCTTGTTCTTCTACTTCTACTCCTGAAATAAATGATGGCAATTGAACATAATCTTAGGATTAACTTTCCAATACATACATACGTGTATATATGTGTGTGTATGTTTATATGTATATGTGTATTTATATACTCCCTCCGTCCCAGCACAAGTGAGACGTCTTTCCATTTTAGGCTGTCCCACTAAAAGTGAGACGGCCCAAAATATGTTTCAACCCCACTCATTCGCACTCTTCATTTTCCACCACTCAATTTATTCAACCAACACTACTATTTATCCCACTCATTCTCTCTTCATTTCCACCACTCAATTTATCCAACTAACACTACTATTTACTTCACTCATTATCTCTCTTCATTTTCTACCACACATTTACTAGTTTGTCTTAATTAGTGTGCAAACCCCTCTAGTCCTACTTGTGCTGGGACGGGGGGAGTATATGTGTGTACATGTGTGTATTTATATACATATAATAAGGAACCGCTAAAATACCATATTTACGCAAAATCTTGGGAAAAACGCGTTTTTTCAAACGCTTAGGAAAAACATGTTTTAAAAAAACGCGGTGGCATTTTTGTAAATAATCAGAACTTCTCAACGGTTCTGGACATAATTATAAAACCTTCTGGATATGATATTGAAAGCCAGAACCTTTGAAAGTGATAGCCAGATGGGTCCTGGATATCAATATAAAGCCTCCTGGATACGAGATTGATAGCCAGAACATTGAAAGTGATAGCCTGAAGGGTTCTGGATATCAGCATAAAGCCTTCTGGATATCAATATAAAGTCTTCTGGATATGAGATTGATAGCCAGAAGGTTTTGAAAAACACGTTTTTCCTAACCATTAGGAAAAACGCGTTTTACAGGAGACCAACCCCCATATTTATTAGTATTTTAGCAAGTAACCCAACAATTTATGATGAAAGTGTTAGGCCCCAACTATGCTTAACTCCAATTAACCATAGTTAAACAAGAGTTTTGATAAAGAAATAATTAATTCAGATCCTAACAACTTATTCCAACAACTCTTGGACCATCTCAAAATCTTAAGCAATCAAAGACCTCAATGCAGGCAACCAAGAAAAACAAAGACAAACTGCAACCTTCAAATACTTGTCTCAACAAATCTTTGATACTTCATGTTGGGAGTGGAGTCCTAAAATCAAAAGGAGGAAAAGGAGTTCAAACCATACGGGGGTTGGAGGAGATCAAAACAGAGAAGGAAACTGCACAGAGAGCAGGCGGGCGCCTGTTCCATACCAGGCGGGCGCCTGGTCTTAACATAAAGAATCAGACTCTTGGCGAAGGAGGTAAGCAGGCGCCTGGTGCCGCGACCTGAATTCGGATAAGTGCAGGGTTTCTAGATTTCTCACATGTATTTGGTTTAGGACTCTCTTGTAGGCCTATATAAGCATAGTTCTGAGTTTGAACACATTGTAGCATCATATTAAAGAATATTTAATAAAATATTGGCCTGGCGATTGCCCCCGGATGTAGTTCATTCGTTGAACGAACCGGGCAAACAATTCTTGTGTTCTTTGTGTGTGATTCTCTTATATTTGTGATTGTGGGTGTGTTGTTCTTATTCTAAATTGCAATGGGGTACCACTAAATTCCCAACACTTCAAACAATCCACACAAGCCATTTCATTCTCTGACCAAACAAGTCTCATCCAAGACTCAAAGTTCAAACGGCTAAGCTACACTCATATAGCTCAACAGCTGAGACACCAAAGACCAGAGAGGTAAAACCTCGACACTTAGACAGTTAAGACAACCTGAGCTAGGCAACTATGCCATCACTCCTCAAATCTGCAAAAGGACAATCTCAATGATTGAATGATTGTTGAATCATCAAGAGGACATTTAACCAAGCTATAAAGCATCGCAGCACTAACAAACCATCAAGGACAATCCATTCAACACCAACAACCTTTATGGTGAATCCAAGCTCTGATGCCAATTGAAAGGCCCTGTTAAACTAATTGAACAGATTAATTAAAACTTGGACAGCTAACACTTTGGGTTAGCTGTTGAGAAATAATAAATAAAAAGAATTATACAACAGAATATAAAATAGATAAAGAATGAAAAGAACAATGTGCAGTATATGAGTAAGTGTATGGCCAAGAGTGTACACAGTATTTTCAAGTGGTTCAGAGGCAAAACCCTTCTCTTATATCCACCCCCACTATTGATAACAGTGAAATCAATTCACTATAATATTCTCTTCAATAAGAGTTACAAGAATTGATAAGGCAAGTTCCTAGAACCCCCTCTACTTAATTGACACTTCAATTAAGGTTGCTTCTTTCAAAGCAGAGAAAAAGAAAAAAGAAAATACATAAGAGTGTTTACAAAGAAATAGCTTGGTGAGGGTTGTAACTTGGTGCTAGATGACACAATATTTGCAGGGGTTTTATGCAAATGGTCAAGACGGCAGAGGTTGGCAGAGAAAGTGTGTAAGGGGAATGCAAAAGGGTTACTTGACTACATGCCAGTATGCTCCTTTATATAGGGGATGGCATATAGCCGTTGGGGGGACAAAGGTCTAGAGAAGTAATGGTTCTTCTTGACTGGAGTTAGTCAAGGTTTGACTGACACACTTGTTAGTTTCCATTGGATGCTAGTTGTCAGTTGAGGTGAAGACTATGCAGGCTTGATCAAGTTTTAATATGAGTTATTTCAATGATTGGGAGAATGGCCTATCATTGGAATAATCATTCTTCAAAGATCTGATGTGGCAGAGAAAGCTGTTGGTCAAAGACAGTCTTAGCTGTTGAAGCATAGTGTCTTAGCTGTTGGACCTTTAAGGCATTTTCTGTTGAAGCTTGTTTGTAATTTGCCTTTTGATAATTCATTTGAATGTATAAGGGTCTGTAAATGATGGTTCTTCAGTTTGTTTGATGTATAGATGATAGGTAGATCATGAAATGGTTTGACTGTTGAGTTGTGTAGGTGCAGGATAGCTTAGCTGTTGGACTTGAACTGGGTTGTCTGTGCTCAAGTCTTTGTATACATCATGTAATCAACAGAGGTTGATTAATTATTTATCAAAAACATTATTACTATGATTAATTTGTGATTAAGCATAGTGAGGTACTAACACTAACTATAATTACAATATAAATAACATGAAACGATATATACAAGAATAATAGAGCTAGGAAACAAAATATTTGTTGTATCTCTATCATGCCCTCGCAAGATGAATGGCCGATAAGAGAGTTCAATCTTGGACATAATTTCATGAAAGTGAGCTTGGTGAGGCAGGGTTGTGACGATATCATCGAGTTGATCTTTTTGTAGATGGAGAGCACTTATGAATTTGTTATTTGAGCATTTAAAGAGAAGAATATCATAGAGGTGGGAGAACAAGATATTATTTTGGGAAGAAGTTAGAAAAGTGAGAGAATGATATTTAAGAAGAATAATAATAAGAATAAGGAGAAGATATAAAGAGAGAAAGACTAAGAATTGAAGTTAAGGATAGAATTGTTTGTGAGGAAGAGATATCTAAGAAAAATTTTTAGGGTTTGGCCGAGAGAAGAAATATTTGAGAGAGATATGAGAATAATTAGGCAATGATTTGGGAAGAAGCCGGTTTATGAAGGAAACTTAAAGAAAAGAGAGAATAAATTTGACCCAACTTTGTTTTAAGATTGGTAAAAAAACAAATTTAAGAATTTAAGAAGGATAAGAATTTATGAAGGGAAGAAGCAATACTCAACGTGACATTGAGATGTGTGAAAATTTAGAGAGGATAAAAATTAAGAAAATATTAATTAGAGAGGTAAAAGTACCTATTTTACTAATGCACTTTAAACAGAATTATTAGTTCACAAGAGGTCTACTATCAGTATATGATAGGTCGACTATCTTGAGGTGCAGTGTGTGTGTATTGAGTTTTGCAGCGGAATAAATTATGAAATGAAAGAAGAAACGAATGAGTAAATAATAAGTGAAAGGTGTGTGTATATATGAAGGAGATGAGAAAACAAACACAATGATGTAACGTGGTTCAGAGTATTGCAACCCTCCTACATCCACGCCTCACTGTCCTCAACAGTGAAGATCAATCCACTATAATCCGTCGTCAAGTAATTACAATAAATTGCGAGGAAAATTCCCTCAGAATTTTCCAGCCTAATTAGCCTCACTAACTAAGCTTGTGCTTGTTGCAAAGCACCAAAAAGAAAAAGAAACAATTTTCACACAAGTGAAAGTTTTGGTGATCTCAATGATGGCTCTATATAGCTATGTGAGATCTCTTTTTAACCTATCTATTTAGCACAAATTTATATGTTTTAATTGTGCTTTACAGTTGATTTGCTTAAAAGCTTGTATCAAGTTATTGTATGGCAAGAAGGTGTCTTTGTTTAGTCACTGGAGTGCTCCTTTTATAGGTCTTCATTTTGTATCCGTTGAGTTCCAACGGCCGTGAGCATCTTGGGCTTGCAAATTGTCAGTCTACTATCTTTTACTGGAATAGTGTATGTGGACAGTTTTGAGTCAGGTTTGACTTTGACTGAGAGCTGAGTTGGCATGCCATGTTGAGTATACTAAGGTCTACTATCTTGAAGAAGTCTGTTATCTCGACTGATAAGATAGTGGACCTTTGTTGAACTGATTTTTCAGTAACTTGAATATGTTTCTTCATAGTCTGCTATTGCTTTAAAGAGTCTGTTTTTTAATGGTCTTAATTATTTGTCAAAACTCTTTGTTTAGAAACTAGGGTTCTAACAAGAGGTATTTGAGAAGAAAATTTATGAAGAAGAAGAGTTTAGGATCTTTATTTAGAAGGGGATAGTAAGATGATTAATAAGAAGAGTACCGTTAGGAATTTAGAATCAAGAAGAAGAAGAATAAATCCCTAGGGTTCGGCTATGGTAGGAGAATTAATTTAGAGAATTAAGAAGGAAGAAGTACGCCGCTGCAAGAAAACTAGTGTTGGCCATAGGAGGAGGGGATGAGATTTGGTGGAAGCGATGGTGGTGTTAGGGAGGGGCGGCTTAGGGTTTTACCACAAAGGTTGGCGGAGAAGGACCATTATGGAGTAAAGGATGATAGACGAAGTCAATTCGTACATAAAGAGAAAATTGATATGAATGACCCAACTTTTAATATGACCATTGTATGATTATACACATGAATGTCTTGGAGTACGACCTATAGAAGAGTAGATTGTGAGGGAAACTAGTTTCTCCATAGGTTATAAAAAGTCAACTTTTTAAAATAGTTTCACCTTTAAAATAGCGAGTTTAGGCCTTAAAACACATAGAAATAAAATAGCGAGTGTAGGCCTTAAAATAGTGAGTTGAGTTTAGGCCTTAAAACATAGAGTTTAGGAATTAAAACACCTAGTCCGTATATTTTAAAACATGATTTTTTATAATTTATGGAAAAATCAGTTTCTCCCAAAACTCTCTAGATTCCAAACTATAATTATAATCTAAATGATAGGAAACGATATATACAACAACAATAAAACTAGGAATTTAAATATTTGTTGCATCTCTATCATATATCACTTCTATCTTTAATAATGCTTTAGGGTGAAGAACTTCAAATCACAATATTGGGTTAACAATTTTACTCACCTAAGGGACCCATAAAAATTAATTCAAACATAGGTGATAAGAGTATACTATGAATACCAATATGCATTTAAATAGACAAATACCTTGAGACTGTTGACCTAAGGTAGACTCTAACATTGTCCAAACAGCTCTAGCAGTTGATAACTCCACATCTATGGTAGCAAGGACTTGTTCACCAACTGAACCTAGTATCCATCCTTTAACAAGTCTGTCTGATCTCTTCCACATTCGGTACTCATCATTCACCACCACCAAGGCGGCTCCTTCCTCAGTGCCGCCGCCTGATATTAATGTTTCAGGCGGCGGTAAGATTGTGCCATCAATAAAACCATCCACTTCTTGACTCTCGATGAGACAAAGCATCTGCATCTTCCATTGAGGGTAGTTTCCATTACAGGATAACTTAATGGAAATGAAGCCTGTTGGATTGATGGTGGATGGATATGGATACTTAGATGATGCCATAAGTCGTGTATGGAAATGAGGATCAGTATGGGAAAAACATTATGCAATTTTTTCTTGTCTATACCTATTTATATATCATATACATGCATTATGCATACATACCATTTAGTAAGATTCCTAGGAATTTCACACAATGTTTACCATTAAATCAGTTGACTTTTGTCAGGTTGACCAAGCCATCAACATCTAAATAGTTTTTTTTTGGAAGGAATCAACATCTATATAGTTAGACAAATTCTTAGGAACGGCGGGTGTACGCCGTGCGACGGGCGTGACCCGCGGGTCAACCCGCCCAGCCCGACCCACCCGCCCCATCCGCCCAGGTCCATTAAAAAAAAAAAGACCAAAAAACTTTAAAATGTCATATCTTGTGATTTATAAGTCGAAAAAAAAATTTAAAAATACCGTTGTGTTCGTTTCGACGAGACGAATAAAACTACATAGTTCATGATATGGTTTGTTTGTTTTTTTTTTAAAAAATACATTTTTTACACACAAAACAAATTGATCTGATGTCAGCTGAAAATGTAACACTCTGTTCGGATAAAAGTAACACTTTCTATTGTTAAAGGTAACATCAGTTTTTACAAAAAAAAAAAAAATAGGTTTGCATTTCAATTGTTACTTTCTCAATAAAAAATTGTTACATTTCATATATAATGTTACATTTAGGAATATAAACTCTTACAATTAAGAAAAAAAAATGTTACATTCATTTTTTATAAAATGTAACATTAGGTTTTAGTTGTCAATCCTATGTTAATTTTGGGAGAAAAAAAAAGTGTTACATTTGAAAAAATAAGTGTTATATTCCTTTATAAAAAGTGTTACTTTAATTTAGTTGTGAATCTTTATGTTATCTTTAATCTATTGCATCAAAATTGTGGTAAATTTGTTTTGAAAAAAAGTGTTACATTTGAAGAAAAAAAGTGTTACATTTCGGTATAAAAAGTGTTACTTTTTGTTGGAGGAAAAAAGTTAGGGTGGCAAAAAAAAAAAAAAAAAAAAAAATGGCGCGGCTCGGCTCGGCGCCGCCGCACGGCGTGCGGCCGTTGTACGCGAGACAATTTGTTTTGTGTGTAAAAAATGTATTTTTTAAAAAAAAAAATCAAACCATATCATGAACTATGTAGTTTTATTCGTCTCGTCGAAACGAACACAACGGTATTTTTAATTTTGTTTTCGACTTATAAATCACAAGATATGACCTTTTAAAGTTTTTTGGTTTTTTTGTTTTTTTTTTTAATGGACCTGGGCGGATGGGGCGGGTGGGTCGGGCCGGGCGGGTTGACCCGTCGCACGGCGTACACCCGCCGTTCCTAAGAATTTGTCATGTCAGAATATGTTATCTATTGATTTTTTTTTTTTTGTTTTCTGAAAGGAATCTATATATGGATTATTCTAACGAGTACAACTTGAAATAAAATAATTGACGGAACTCAAATTTGTCCGCCCGTGGTAACTTACTTTAATCTAGTGCATACTCTGTCACAAGAAAATAGTCTAATCCTACGACATTGTATGCATTTTACAAATGAGTTGAATTTATTTGTACATTAGTGACATGGTGTGCATTTTAAAAATGACTTGCATTTATTTGTACATTGGTGAAATTATGCGAATTTTAATGTTATATTCACAAATGAGATGAGATTGTTCTCCTGGAACCAACCAACCAAATTGGAAAAATGAGATTTTTTTTTTTTTTGGGGGGGGTGGGGGGGGGGGGGGGGGGGGGGGGGGAAGGTGTTGAGGAAGTATTATTTTTTTCACTACAAAATATTGTCCCACTTTTTTCGGCTTGTAAAAAAAAATCCAGTCCCTATAAAAGGTAAAGATGGTCTTAGGAAAGTGAAAATCTCGAGAAAAACTTGTTTTGCACTCGTTTAGTGTAAAACTTGTATTCATCCCTTAATGTAAAACAGAATATCTTAATATAAAACAGGTTTTACATACTCCCTCCGTCCCATTTTAAGAGTCAAAAATTTCCTTAAAGGGTGTCCCATTTTAAGAGTCAAAATCCAAAAATGAAAAGTGGGTCCTACATGTCATACTCACAACAATTATCCACTAATTCTTCTCTACCCCACTTTCTCTCTCCTACCCAACTATCAAACACTCACAACACGTCACCTTTTCCTTAATTCTTGAACACATCCATTTTTGGCTCTTAAAATGGGACGGAGGGAGTATCTCTTAGTATAAAACACGTTTCGCAAAATCTTGGGAAAAACGCGTTTTTCCAAACGCTTAGAAAAAACGTGTTTTAAAAAAAACGCGGTGGCATTTTTGTAAATAATCAAAACTTCTCAACGGTTCTGGATTTAATTATAAAACCTTCTGGATATGATATTGATAGCCAGAACCTTTGAAAGTGATAGCCAGATGAGTCCTGGATATCACTATAAAGCCTTCTGGATATGAGATTTGAAAGGTCCCGGATTTCATTAAAACACTCTTAAGGCCAAAATGATAGAGAAATATGCACAGTGGAATTGATATTTTTTTAAGCCTTATAGTGATTGTCTAACATATATATTCCTAATATCTTTGTCAATTTTATCTTGTCTATATGATCAAGCAATAATATATTAAAGCAAGAAATATAATTGAAATGAAAATTAAAATGCAAGACAAGAAATTAAAAGAGACAAGAGGCGAGAATTTTTAAAGTGGTTCGGAGGCAAACCCATCTCCTACATCCACCCCCACTGTCCCTTACAAGTAAGCTCAATCCACTATAATATTCTCTTCTTACAAGAGTTACAAGGATCGAGAAGGCAAGTTCCTTTGAACCCCCTCTACTTAATTGACACTTCAATTAAGGTTGCTTCTTCCAAATCGAAAAAATAAAATAAAAAATCACAAGTGTGAATATCAATGTAGTTCTTCCTTGGTTTGACACTAGAGTTGTCGGATGGAAGTGATGCTTTAGCTTGGTGTCCCCCCCCCCCCCTTAATATTTGCAAGGTTTGGTTGGGTTGATGTTCAAAGGTTTAAAAGGGTGAGGGAATAAATGGTGAAGGGTTAAAAGATAATGTAGCAATTGGTGTATATTGCTCACTTGGGTAGGAGGGATATGGTGGTGCAAACACAATAGTGGATAAATGGTGAAGGGTTAAAGGGTTGGGTTCTTGGGGTGTAACCATAGTGTGTGCAATTGGTGTTTATTGCACACACTAGGTGAAAGCATAGTAAAAGGGAGGGTGGTATTGGAGCTGGATACACACAAGACAATGGGAGGGTTGGTGGTGCAAGCACACGGGTAAATGGGGTTATTGGTTGCAATATATAGGCTGAGAAATGATGAATCCGTTGGAGAGATTTAATGAAATGGGTGGAGTCTTCAAGGATGGTCTTGGTCTTCATTGTTTTAATGCCTTCTCCATTTACTGCAAGTTTGAATGTTTGCTCTTCAACGGAAACAAGAGAAGAAAAACATTGCTGGAGGAATCTTCATTCACATGAGAACAATTGGAATTTACACTTGACCACCTTTTCCATTTATGCTCCATTTAAGTACTTTGTACGTATCTTTCCATCGGGAGCTCATATGCAAAATCCGATTGCATACCCTTGTACATCATAAAATTAGCTTTCCATTGAGTCTAATATCGAATATTTTACGGCCTCGATAGGTGGTGAAAATGATTTTTGAAAAGGTAAGGAAACTTGGAGGTGGTCTTGAGTAACTTTTGCAACTTTCTCTCTTGACAGTTTTGACCATTTAACTTTGTCTTGTTAAATAATCAATCTTTACCAAAACAATAAGTTAAGACCTAACAAGATTGATTGTCAGAACCTTTTTAAAAGTGATAGCCAGAACCTTTGAAAGTGATAGCCAGAAGGGTTCTTGTTAGGTCATAACAAAGTGTTTTGATGAAGATTGATCATTGAACGGGACAAAGTTAAATGGTCTAAAGTGTCAAGAATGAAAGTTCAAAAAGTTACACAATATCCCCTCCAAGTTTTTCAACAAGGATTTTTACATCTTAAAGGATTCCTAAAAATATTCTATATTGGACTATTTGGAAATGACATTTAAAGATGAACAAGAATATGCAATCAGATTTTGCATTCAACCACCCGTCAAAAAGTTATATCCAAATTACTAGAATGGAGAAACAACGATAATGAAAGTCAAGGGTGCTAAGTGAAAGTTTCATTATTCATGGCATAAGTAGGAAGAAGTTTGCAGATTATTTTCAAATGATGTATAGTGGTCTTACCCATTTCCCAACATTGACTCAACATTGAAGACTACCAATTAAATCTTGACCAAACCCAACGGCTATTTCATTCTTACCCTTATAAATTAAACCCAAACTCACCCATTTCAAGTGTGCAGTCAGCACCATTTATCCCCCTTCCTTTCAAAGCTTTAGTGAGTGCAATAAACACCAATTGCACACACTAATACTCTTACCTATGAACCCAACCCAAACCTTTGATTGTTGACCCATGGTGTGTGTAACCAAAATGTACACCTATTCATATACCACACCAAATATACTTCAAACCTTCCAAACATTGAGGGGGAACCGAGGACATAAGAAGTGCTTCCATTCGACAAATTCAAGTGTCACTCTAAGGAAGAACTACATCACATTTGTGAATAATTTTATTTTTTCTTTTATGCTATGCAACTAGCATGCTTAATTAGTGAGGCTAATTAAGTAAGAAAATTCCGAGGGGATTTTCTAAACAATTCATGTATTGCCTGAGTGGGGCAATCAAGAACTAAAGAAGTAATGTCTTTAAGGGATTATTGGCGGGCCGCATCCTCAAACTTTTGAATTCTACTACGGGAACCCGTCCAATAGACAACACTATTTCTCACATTTTCAACTTCCTTCTTAATAACCTCCAACCCATCCTTCACAATCAAATTTAAAATATGTGCACAACATCGCATGTAAACAACTTTCCCCCTCAACATTAGTGTGCTAGGATCCAGTCTATCAACCATCTTATCCAACATAGCATCATTTGAAGATGCATTATCAACTATGATAGTTGACAACTTTGTATCAAGATTTAATTCCATTAACGCTTCAACAAGAAAGTCCGTGAGGACATCACTACTATGTGGAGGGGGAACATAAATAAACCTAAAATAAAGAGAAAAATATAAACATGAAATTTTAACAAAAAAACAACAACTAGTAAGTAGAGAAAACTAAAACTTGTGCTTGTAAATTAAAACATACCTCACTATTCGATTTTGCAAAACCCACGAGGAATCAATATAATGTGCAGTGACTGCCATGAATCCTTTCTTGGTCGGTTTTGCGGTCCACATATCCGTAGTAATGGCAACTCTCGAGTTCAAGATCTCCAATCCCTCAAGCAATTTCTCTCTCATACAATGATACATCTTCATAATGTCACTCTTGATAGTATTTCTCGAAATCGGGTCAAATAAGGGTTGGAGGTTGTTTACGAATTTACGAAATCCATGATGATCTACGATACTTAATGGATATTCATGTAACACAATCATTTCCGCAAGATGGCCTCTTGACCGGACTTGATCAAAAGCAAATGCACGGTACTCCACCTTACCATCCTTTGTCTTCTCACCAGCTTGAATCAACATTTGCCCAACATCTTTATTTCTAGTCTTTCTACACCTAGCTAAGTGATTTTTCAAATGAGAAGTACCAGCGCTGCTAGCCCCATTCAAGGCCTTCTTACAATACATACAAATAGCTTGAACAACCCCGTCCTTCTTAACTATTCTAGTCATCTCTTTCCACACAGCAGAAGTTAAACTCTTCTTAAGGCTATTACCTTCTAAAGAAGACTCAGTCTCATTCAAAGAAGGGCTTGAGCCAACCGGTGTTTTACTAGCAGCAACACTTTGAGAATCTCGCATAGGTTCATCCCCCTTCTCATATACATGCACATCATCATCATCATTACTAGCCTCAATCTCATGAGCCTTTCTTTTAGACATCTAATAAATTAAAAAGAAAAGTCAATTTAGTACAAGAAAAGTGACACTAGTTTAATCTGACTGCCTAGACCAAAGTTGCTAAAGTGTGTATTATAATCAATCTATATCAAGACAAGACTTAAAGTTTTACTACTACCATATGAAAAACGTGTCCTGAGAACGAAAATGTCAGTGTGTCCTAGATCTAAGTGATACAGTCAAGAAATAGATATTCTGCAATCATATTTAACAGCTTTTTATCTACTACTATTTAATGATGAAGCAGATGAAAGAAGAAAAAGACACTAAATTGAGCAGATTCATTAAATCCTAGAGTAAGAGAATATAAACTAAAACAAGCACGATTATTCCACAACTCAAATATTTTCGCAAATTAAGCAATCATCAAGGTAGAACTGTAGAAGGGATTTATATAAACTAGAGTAAGAGAATATAAACTTAGAAATATAACTAGAGTAAGAGAATTACACTTTGAATCAAACAACAACCCTGCAGGTACTGTACTGAACCTCTCGCCGTCGTCGCCGAGCTGGATCGTTGCGTCCTTGCTTCGCCGTTGGCCCTCTCCTCTAACGGCGTGTTTTAATTGAAAAACCCTAGGTAATGGATGAACCCCTCTCTCTCTCTAGGCAACGGCGGGGGGTAACCGGTGTCGTAGACGGATGGTGGTGGCCGGAGAGGTCGTCACTCGTCATTCTCCCTGTTCAATCGCCCAGTCGCCCTCTCTCTCTCTCTCTCTCTCGGCAACAACGGCGGGTTTGATTTGTGAACCCTAAGAATCGAACATCGCATATATCAGGTAAGGGGAGTAATAAAGTTTGAAAAATAAGGGTAAAATAGTAAATAGCATCATACGGGCCGGATACGGAGCGGATACGGGTCGGATACGGATATAAACCTATTCGGATACGGGTCGGATACAGACGGATCTCGGACAAAATCCGAACCCGCCGATTTTGAAATGCTATTATCAAACCCACCCGTCCCCGGCCGGATTGTCTCGGATACGGATCGGGTTCGGTAGAATTGCCATCCCTACTCTTAATCAATCTCAAACTTTTCTTGTGTTTCTTGCTTATAGGAACGCTTCCTACATGATTGCTTATCACATAAGCATTCATATGTTTCTAATACTTCGAAAGTTCTAAACATATGGTAGCAAGTTGTATGACAATTGACATTCATAGAATCATCAACATGTTTCTAATATATGTCTTTGTCTAACTATTAAGGCATTAGGTTTCTTAGGAATAGGATTCATTAAGAATTCATAACTTCCGTTCTTACTTTTTAACATTCTTAAGCTCATGACTAGGTCAAAGAAGTTAATTTCATTCTCTTTAAGTGGGGTCAATTGCAGTAATTATACATGATTAAAGTTTAAAACATTCTACAAAATATGCAAATAAATATACACATATATTTCATACCATTGTCATTTAGAGATATATAATGTATTTTACAAATACTCCCACTAAATTATAGACCTTCAAATACAACAATTGTATAATATAATTTAAATGTGCTAAGATCCATATTTCACTTGATCTTACGTCCGCGAGGGCAAGATGCATAAGACCAAGCTATTTAGGTAGATAACTCCTTATAAATCACATCATATGTGACTCTTAGATCATTTATGAGATTTTAGACACTTATGCCTAACATGTTTTAATCTCATCTTGTGCCTTATGATAGCCTAATTAAGTCAAACCACGTTAAACGTATAGGAATCACTCTTTCACTCATCATGCTCAGACACTGATACAATTAATGCGCCTCACTATGGTTAGAGCCCGCATAAAAATATCCGGTGTACTCACATGTGTTTTAATAATGGATTGGCACATGACTTAAATTTTCAAAAAGGTTCTTTCATATAGAGATATGCATCATATATTTAATTATGTCAAACATAATATAATATAGTCTTTGCATAAAGGATGTTAACTAATCAAATTAATTAACAGAAGCAAAATCTTGTGATTCAATTATGAAGCAACATTATGGGGACGAAATCTAAATTATATGTAAACAATTTACAGATTTGATATTTCATTCGCATTCCCAGAAACAAGGCGTAAGCCTGCCATTGGTGCATGCAATAAATTAATCCAAATTTAGTTTCCTTCTCTTGCAAACAATTTGTACTTTGCTCATAGGGATAAACTATGAAACTTTTGTTTCCCCAGAACATCTAAAAATTGAGAGCACAAAACGTACGGTCGAAATTAAGCTAAAAGGCATCCACATTCCCGTACTAGGATCAAGAAACCAAGTAGCTTCTCTATATGGTCGAAACTAAGCCAAAAGGCATCCACATTCTCGTATATATTGGTCACTTGTTTCAAGATCATTCATTGTCTCAACAATTATATAGACTACAGTAATTCTGAACTCTTCAGAACTCTGATTTCTGCAATTTTCTGGATTAAGTCATATTTCAGGAAACACGGTTTTGAAAACCAGCCATCTGAAACCAGATTCGATTTCTGATTCGAATTCTGTAAACGATTTTTAGAACAATCAGAAAACCAGAAAAAACAAACAAATCTGCCCAGAAAACCTATCCAACCGTATGGCTGCAAGGTCACCGTACGGTCATCAAGCCGCCGTACGGCTCCCTTCCCCAGATTCCCTGATTTCCAGAATTTCTTAAATTCGATCAATCCCAATATCGTGTTCATACATAATCAGATTACAAAAACACGAAAATACAGATTACGAATTTTAACCCATCTAATTTATATAATCAATAGCTAATTTATTCCTCATACAAATTAGATCAAGATCATCAATAAATATAATACAATTATAACATGATAATCTAAGCATGCGATTATACATATGAATCAAATAAATATTACAATCACATAATCCCCAAACTCATGCTCATAAATTTCATATCTCATATATAAAAACACAAATCACACATTCATCTTATCATCATGCAAAATCATATAATCGACCTAAACAATTTAAACATCATATATTAAAATAAACAACGATGAACGGGGCTCTGATACCACTGTTGGGTTTTGATGCATCATGCGCAGCGGAATAAACAGATAAAATCAAAAACCCAAGAGCCTGGATCCGTGCATGTTGATTAAATTAAATACAAGATGAAAGAATGGTCTAAAGTGTCAAGAATGAAAGTTCAAAAAGTTACACAATAGCCCCTCCAAGTTTTTCAAGTTTTTCAACAAGGATTTTTACATCTTAAAGGAGTCCTAAAATATTCTATATTGGACTATTTGGAGAGGAAATTTAAAGATGAACAAGAATATGCAATCGGATTTTGCATTCAACCTCCCGTAAAAAAGTCATATCCAAATTACTAGAACGGTGAAACAACGATAATGAAAGTCAAGGGTGCTAAGTGAAAGTTTCATTATTCATGGCATAAGCAGGAAGAAGTTTGCAGATTATTTTCAAATGATGAATAGTGGTCTTACCCATTTCTCAACATTGAAGACTACCGATTAAATCTTGACCAAACCCAACAGCTATTTCATTCTTACCCTTATAAATTAAACTCAAACTCACCCATTTCAAATGTGCAGTCACCACCATTTACCCCCCCCCCTTCCTTTCAAAGCCTTAGTGTGTGCAATAAACACCAATTGCACACACTAATACTCTTACCTATGAACCCAACCCAAACATTTTGATAGTTGACCCATGGTGTGTGTAACTAAAATGTACACATATTCATATACCACACCAAATATACTTCAAACCTTCCAAACATTAAAGGGGAATCGAGACCTAAGAAGTGCTTCCATTCGACAAATTCAAGTGCACTCTAAGGAAGAACTACATCACATTTGTGAACAATTTTAGTTTTTCTTTTATGCTATGCAACTAGCATGCTTAATTAGTTAGGCTAATTAAGTTAGAAAATTCCGAGGGGATTTTCTAAACAATTCATGTATTGCCCGAGTGAAGGGATTATAGTGGATTGTTTCCCATTGTTGAGGATAATGGGGGTGAACGTAGGAGGTGTTGCTATACTCTGAACCACGTTAAAAATTCTTGTCTCTTGTCTCTTTTAATTTCTTGCCTTGCATTTTATTTTCTATCATATCACTTATGCTTTAACATGTTTTAATCTTTTATTGTGTGATCACTTAAACAAGATAATTGAGAATTGACATAGGAATGTCTATGTTAGACAACAACTATAAGGCCATAGAAATTATCTATTCCGCTGCGCATATAATTCCTATTCATTTTGGCCTTTAGAGTTCAAGAGAAAATAGTGATCTTTCAAGATAGTTGACCTATATCTCAGAGATAATAGACCTTTCTCAAAGATAGTTGACCTTGTTATCTCATTCCTTTTCAACTATCAAGTGTCATTTTCTTACATCAGGATCTTTCAGTTCTGGATATCAATATAAAGCCTTCTGGATATGAGATTGATAGCAAGAAACTTTGAAAGTGATAGCCAGAAGGTTCCTGGATATCAGTATAAAGCCTTCTGGATATCAATATAAAGTCTTCTAGATATGAGATAGATAGCCAGAACCAAAGTGATAGGCAGAAGGTTTTGAAAAACACGTTTTTCCTAACCATTAGGAAAAACGCGTTTTACAGGAGACCAACCCAACATGTTTTTCGTAAGACTGGCTCATATAGGATATTGTACAAATCTTCTAGTATATCTTTTTTTATTATATAATGCAGATATATTACCAAAATTAACGTAAGTTGGGTCTTGAAAATTTCTTCACTGGCGTGCATTCTTCCATTTCTTCTCTTCTATTGTTTTGGTAGAAAAAACAATAGAGTATGATCTTAGTTGAAATCAAAAATAAAGGAGGGACGATCGGAATTAAAACTAAAGAATTGATAAGTTGCACAAAGATGTAACGAGGAAAGCCCTAGAGACAATAATCTCGCCGGCACAAAACCTCGGGAGGTGATTAAGAGAACCTTCCTTCCCAAACGTTTGTATTGATCTTTTATGTTTTTGAGCTATGGAGGTTTACACAAGGTGAGTGCGTGTGTGTTTATGTACCTCCAAGACTCTATTTATACAAGAAATAAGATAACAAGAGTCCTAAACAAATTGAGATAACAAACTATCCTAAAAACACGGAATCTATCTCTTTGACTTGGTCTTCTTGTTGAGAACTCTGCCAGAGGTGAAGACGTCTGCATCTTGATCAAGATGTCGCCATCTTGAAGATATACCAATAACTAACTCTCCTATAATCTCGGGTTCTATCTTCAAGGAGAGGAGACGTGGTCAATGATGCCATTGAGGGTTGTTGAGTAACTTATCCACATGTGCTATATGATATTGAACACCTGCAAATATTAATTAATTAAACAGGATATAATTAATAATTTTAAATATACCTGTTGCTCAAGATATCACAATCTTGAAGGAGAACGAAGATGGAGACAACTTGAATTTTCACCCACAACAATTACCCCCAAACTTGTCTTAGTAATATAAGGAGAAGATAAGTTTCTGAAAAGACGTGCTGTGATGGGACGGTTAATTAACCGGCAATTCCGACCCAATGCATCGTTCAATTGTGTCTTGGGAGAAGAGGGGTCTAGAATCCTAAGGACTCTTAGGATCATAAAATCCCACTAAACTACCTCCCTCCTACTCATAATCTTCAGACGGTGGAATCAAGGTATTTCTTTTCTTCCTTTCTTCTTCTCAACTTTTCCTTTTCTGCAAAAATCTTTCAATCGAAAAAATGAAGAAGACATTAAAATCTTCTCACATTGGTAGTTCGAAAATCCTTCCTGGCGATCCTAATGTCTTTGTCTCTGAGGGTTTACTTGCTAGACCTGATGACGAGATATGTATTTTCAACAATATTTTGATTTCAGCCCTGCAAGCTCGCAAATGTTCCCTAATCAAACTGTTTTCCGACTTTTGATGTGTCTCTAAGAGCCGATTCTGTTTCTGAGTCTTGGATTTGCTTTTACGAGAATCCCTTTGCTCTAGGGTTTGCCTTTCCCTTTCCCCTTTGGTTTCTGAGTTTTTTGAAAAAACCCAACTGGCATTTGTTCAAATGATGCCCATGACTTGGAGAGTTTTTGATGTTATCTTGAGAGTGAACCGAGAGAAAGGTTTAAATATAGGTTTGAGCGAAATGGCTATTTGCTATGACCTACAATCTTTTGGGTCAAAAAGGTTTGTTTTTAAGAAAAAGCCAAAAAGGGTTTAATGGTCCCCAAAGCATCTGTGAGTGATAGAGGGTGGAAAGGAAAATTTTTCTTTGTTGAGAGGGCTTCACTGGAAGGTGGTGAAAATTTGGTCAAAGAGTGGAACAGGGGAGGTAAATTTTGTAAAATATTTGTCTTTTGAGTTTGTTGCATCTTCATACTTGTTGATTTTTCCATTTATTGCAGGTATCAAGTGGGAAGAACTTTTTCCTCCTAGGGTTGATTCGGAATCCAAGATTGCTTCGTTTTTCCGCCTTTCCGAGGAGGATAGGAGTTTCAAGAACAGAGAAATCATTGGCCCTACTGAGGAGGATAACATGTCTACATGTATAAATTAAAAATCTCAATTTAAACTTCTGTCTTGCATATGTTTACGAATTTCTACTTTTGTTGTGTAGTTTCAAAGCCAACTATGGAAATTTCTTTTGACGACCTGGATAACTTCCTTGGAGATCTCTCAAGCAATCCAGTGGATAAGCCTCCCGTTGTTCCAAAGACGGAGATCCAAGATGTTGCTACTGTCAGTTCAAGACTAAAGAAGAGGAAAGCAATTGATGAGGTGAAGGAGATTGTTGAAATTGAAGCTTTTGGTAATTTGTCTGTGGATGGGGTCAAGAAGAAGTTCTTGGCTCTAGCTTCAAGTGTAAGTATAGGTATATTTTTGTTTTTTGAGTCATAAGCTTTTATCAGTACAACTTTAACTTATCTTTTGTACTTATGCAGGCTTTTGGGAGTGTAGAAACACAAGTTGAGGCTTTGGGAGATGCCAACAAGAAATTAAAGAGTGAACTATATCGTGTGAAAAGAGAAGCTAAAGAAGATAAAGAGAGTTGGGAGAAAGAGAAAAAAGTTTATGAGAATAAAATGGCTGACCTTTCCGGAGAAATTGCTGATCTGAAGCAAGGAATCTCATCGATTCAGGATGCTAATATTCTTGAAGTTGAAGAGATAAAAAGTGCTCTTACCAAGTCTGTAGCTAAGAGAATGGTAGAAATCAAGATCAGAATGATCCAAGAATTCCATGAAGGTAAACATGAGGCTTGGGACTTGAAAAAAGAGAAGACCATCCTAAAGAGGCTTAATGGTGAGGCAGTTGAAGTTGGTGAGGTTTCTTCCAGTGCTGCAGTTCCAGTAATAGAAGGTAAGGAAGATGGTCAAGATAAGGTGAATGCCTGAAGGTAAGTTTGAACAATATTTGGTTTTTTAAACAATGGTTGTTTTTGAACAATGGGTTTTGATGGGCTGCGTCCCGAAAAGTTGTAAGACAATTTCTGTTTTTCTGAACTTCTTTGGTATTTTGGATGTAATGGCCCATAAGGGTCAAGGACAAGTAGTTTTAGGTTTTCAGATGTTGGGTTGGACCAATATGATGCAAGTTTAGGAAGATGGTTGGTAATCAATCTCTGACTAGGTAGGGTAGTTTTTCTTTTTGTTGATAGGTACGTTAGTACTATGTAGTTCAAGTTGTAACAATCTTGCGTAAGGTGTTACGACCTTTATAATATTATGTTTGATATGAAAATATCAAAAACCTTTTGACTTTTAGATGACATGAACATGCCATAACCATTTGAAAAATATCTTAATTTCAATATTTAATTAAGTGGAAATGGGGGGTGCGTACATATAAACATACGTGCCCATTCCTCACCTTAATTACTATCGAAATCTTGCGCTCCAGGCGAAGGTGTATCAACCTTAATTTAAAACGAAAGAAAGTTAATTTCTTTAAACCTTTTGAAGGGATTAAGTACCTCAAACTGAAGATGAGATGGCCAGTCTCATGTTTGTTGTTTTATTAAAATTTCCGAAAATAGATGTTACTTTCTTGCAAAACCAAAATATGTTAATCACCCAACATCTCTGAATTATATTGTTTCCGTTAATAAGAGTAAACTTTGTATACATAATTTTGAAGTAAATAATAAGGGAATTAATTTAAGGTAAAAAACATACCTGAGTCATTACCTTAAGATGTTAACAGCTTGAGAAGATGCTGACATCTTTGTCATTAAGTGGTACGTATATCAGAGTGGTTGTCCTAAGTTTCATTGCAAGGCAGAAACATGTTAGGATTGGGTGTTAGCTTAGCTAACACCCCTCCGATGCCTAAGTCAGTAATAGTTTGATAAATATAAATTAAAAGGAAATAATTTAAATGACTTTGTATTAAAAGCGTACCTGTCTTCCTGAATTTGAATGATAATTCGAAACTTACATGAAGTATGCTTTAAGGTGGATAGCATTCCAAGATCTTGGGATCCTTATACCTTCCAAGGTTGACAACCAATATGCCCCCTTTCCCGCGTCTGCATCTATTAAATAAGGTCCTTCCCATTTTGGTGCCAACTTGCCAGCATTGAGCTCCCTTGTATTCTGATGGACCTTTCTTAGCACCAAGTCACCAACCTGGAACTTTCTTAATCTGACATTCTTGTTGTAAGATCTAGCAACCCTTTGCTGGTATGCCGCCATCCTGATTCTCGCCATATCTCTTATTTCATCAATGGTGTCAAGATCTTGGGCCAAGATAATGCTATTTTGCTCAGGAGTTAATAATCCATATCTTGCCGAGGGGACGACGACTTCAGCAGGAATGACCGCTTCTGATCCGAAAACTAGAGAGTAAGGAGTCTGGCCCGTTGCATTCTTGGGTGTTGTTCTATCAGCCCATAGGACAAAAGGCAATTCTTCAACCCATTTTCCCTTCTTTTGATTCAATCTCTTCTTTAGGTTGGAAATAATGATCTTGTTGCTAGATTCAGCCTGTCCGTTTGCTTGGGGATGCACCGGTGAAGATGTGACCATCTTGACTCCCTACCTTGTGAGAAAATCTTGGGTCTACTTGCTAATAAATTGAGAACCATTATCACATATTATCTCGGAAGGTATACCAAACCTGCTGAAGATATTCTTCTTTATGAATGATATGACCTCCTTATCACGAACTTGAACGTAAGCTTCAGCTTCAATCCACTTTGAAAAATAATCTGTCATTGCTAACAAAAACACCTTTCCTCCAGGGGCTTTAGGTAGTTTCCCAACAATGTTCATTCCTCAAGTCATGAAGGGCCAAGGGGATAGAATAGGATGCATCATTTCAGCTGGCTGATGCAAGATATCGCCATGTCTTTGACAAGAATCACACTTCTTAGAATAGTCTGCCGCATCTTGACGCATGGTAGGCCAAAAATATCCCATCCTGAGTGCTTTGGTGTATAAACTCCTGCCCCCAGAATGATTTCCACACAAGCCTTCATGAAGTTCTTTTAATATTGATGCAGCTTGATCAGGTTCGAGACATCTTAGATAAGGCCCTGCAAAAGATTTTCTGAACAAAACATTATCTATTAACAAGTATCTTGCATTTCTCACCCTGAATGCTTTTTCATTCTTCTCCTGTGGTGGAATGGTACCATCTTGAAGATATTTGATTATTGGTGAGATCCAAGATGGTTCGACCTGAGTTTCCTGTATGTCATCATCTACACAGAATAATTCCAATCTTTCTATGGCAGGAATGTTGACATGGATAATAGGTATATTGGTCTGAGTCAAGCTTTTGAAGGCGGACCCAAGGTTAGCTAGAGCATCTGCTTGAGAATTTTCTTCCCGGGGAATCTGGTCAATCTTGAAAACTTGAAATTTGCTGGCTAAGATCTTCACAACTCCCAAATATGATGTCATCTTTGCATTCTTTGCTGCATAAGATCCGTTAAAATGATTGACTAACAATAAAGAATCACAATATACCTGGATGACTTTGATGTTAAGATCTAGTGCCACAGTTAATCCCACGATGAGAGCTTCATATTCTGCCTCATTATTGGTAGCTTTGAAATCACAACTAATAGCCTGAGGTATAATGTCCCCTTGTGGCGATTTCAGTACAATTCCAAGACCTGTTCCTCTCATGTTTGATGCTCCATCAGTGTACAGCGTCCATTCTGCCAAGGTGTCACCATCTTGAAGCTGTTGAACTTCTATTTCCACTTCTGGTTGCATGTTTGGACTGAAATCTGCCACAAAATCTGTAAGGGCTTGTGATTTTATCGCCGTCCTTGGTTCGTACTCGATATCATAAGTGCTGAGTTGGACTGACCATTTTGCCATCCTACCTGACATCTCTGGTTTTCTCATAACATTCTTGATAGGATAGTTAGTACGAATATATATAACATGAGTCTCAAAGTAATGTCTCAACTTGACTGAAGCAGTAATTAAAGCTAAAATTAACTTTTCAAGATGGGAGTACCTCGTTTTCGCATCGAGAAGAGTTTTACTTACATAATAAATGGGATGCTGATTACCATCTTGCTCTCTGACTAAGACTGCACTGACTGCTGTTTCTGAAACGGCCAAGTATGCAATCAGTGGTTCTCCTTCTTCAGGTTTGACCAGTAATGGAGGTGTGGATAGGTACTCTTTAAGATCTTGGAAAGCTTTCTCATGCTGCTGTGTCCATTCAAACCTGCTATTCTTCTTCAAGATGTCGTAAAATGGCTTGCATCTTTTAGAGGACTTGGAAATGAATCTGTTGAGTGCTGCCACCTTTCCGGTTAATCTCTGAACATCTTTAACGCTTTGTGGTGACGCCAAGTTGATTATGGCTTTGATTTTTTCCGGGCTAGCTTCTATGCCTCTTTGTGTCACCATATATCCCAGAAACTTTCCAGACTTCATACCAAAATTGCACTTTGTTGGATTCAGCTTCATGTTGAATGCATCCAAGATGTCAAAGGCTTGAGTAAGATCTCGAACATGGTTCTCGGCTTTAATTGACTTGACTACCATATCATCGATGTATACCTCCATGGTGTGTCCAATTTGATTTTTAAACATCATGTTGACCAACTTCTGATATGTTGCACCTGCATTTCTTAGTCCAAAAGGCATAGCAATATAACAATATATACCTGAAGGTGTTATGAAGGCGGTATCTTCTTGGTCAGATGGTTCCATCTGGATCTGCTGGAATCCGGAAGATGCGTCCATGAACGTTAATATCTCGTGCCCCGATGTAGAGTCAACCAAGGTGTCGATGTGTGGTAGGGGGAAGGGGTCTTTAGGACACGCCTTGTTCAGGTCCGTGAAGTCGACACAAACTCTCCATTTGCCACCTCTTTTTTCCACCACCACTACATTAGCTAACCACTTTGGATATTCTGCTTCCCTAATCATCTTAGCTTTCAATAGCCTGTCAACTTCATCTTTGATGATCTGGTTCCTCTCTTGAGAAAACTTCCTCCTTTTCTGATGAACTGGTTTGAAGGATGGATCGATGTTGAGCTTATGAGTTATAACATCTTTGCTTATCCCTGTGATGTCTTCATGTTTCCAAGCAAAACTCTTGATTCTGTCCTTTAAGAGTTTCATCAGATCTTGTTCAAGTTCAGCCGGTATATCTTGGCCAATCAGCACCTTCAAATCTGGGCTAGAAGGGTCCAATAATACTTCTTTCACATCATGCTCCCTTACTTCCAAGACTTGATGTGCCTTCTTCTGTAATTGCTATGCTTGCCTCGGAGATGTCGACGCCTTCATGGATGTCATATAGCAATTCTTTGCCATCTGCTGATCACTGAAGATTGTAATAACTCCCCAAGGTGTAGGCATCTTCACACACTGATGATAAGTTGATGGTACTGCCTTCATAGCATGGATCCAAGGCCTACCCAGAATCACATTATAGCTCGTTGCACAGTCGATCACACAAAACCGCTCTATAGAATTTACACCTTCAATATATACTGGAAGCATGATTTTTCCCAGAGTATCTTTCGTTTCTCCACTGAAGCCCACAAGAACTGAAGTTCTTTTAACTATATTCTCCATTGGGATGTTCATCTCTTTCAAGGCGTCAACTGTAAGGAGATTCACTGAACTGCCCCCATCTACTAGTATCCGCCTCACCTTACAATTTTCAATCTGGAGAGCAATGACCAATGCATCATGACGAGGATCTAGAACATTCTCCCGATCTTCTTCTTCGAAGGTGATGACATCTTGAGAGGTTGACTTTGCAATCTTCTTTTGATTTCCAGGCCTTTCATCCTTGGAGCCCTTGGCATGTCGCTTAGCTGCAGAATAAGAAGTACCACAAATATCAGAACCACCACTAATCATATTGATTACCTTAGTTACTGGTGGAGGAGAAGGTGGTTTCTCAGGGACAGCTTCCTTGTTTTCTGCTTTGTTCTTCCTGTGACTGAGGATTTCTTTAAGATAGCCTTTGGAAAGCAAGTAGCTCAGCTCCTTCCTCAAGGCGATGAAATCTTCAGTAAGATGTCCAAAGTCTTCATGGTAAGCACACCACTTAGACTTATCCTTCCATCCTGAAGGTTTGTCGTTCTTCCTGGGCCATCTTGCTTTGTCCCCAAGATTGTTCATTGCACACAAGATTCCTGCAACATCAACAGAAAAACAATAATCAGTTATTTTAGGACATAGAGTATCATCTTGATCTTCATCTTCCACAGAATTGATCTTATCAGAATCATTTCTGTGATAGGGTCTGGATCTGTGCTGCCTCTGGTGAGATGACTCAATCTTCCTGTCGGGATGGTCATAAGTTGAAGCTTTCCCGGAGATCTTTGACTGTTGCACCTTGTCCTCTTCAAGTTTGATGAATCTTAAAGCCCTGTTGCGCACATCTTCCATCTTCTTGCAGGGATTCATCACCAACTCCTCATAGAACGGGGAATCTTTCTTCAGACCCATTCTAAATGCTTTCGTTGCCGTGGCCATATCAAGACTGGGTATCTCCAAGACTTCCTTGTTGAAGCGGTTGACGTAATCTTTCAAGGCCTCATTGGGTTGTTGAACGATGCGGTAAAGATCACTAGTGAGCTTCTCGAATTGTCTGCTACAGGAGAACTGATTGTTGAACATGTTGACAAGTTGGGCAAACGAACCAATAGATCCTGGCGGTTGACGGATCAGCCACTTCAATGCAGGTCCAACCAATGTTGAGCCAAACCCTTTGCAAAGGCAAGCTTCCCTATACTGCAAAGGTACTCTGACGATCTCCATCTTCTCCTGATAATGGGCAATGTGCTCTTCAGGATTGCTGTTTCCATCATACAACTTCATACTTGGGATGTTGAAGCCTTTAGGGATGTCAATTTGAGCAATAGCTGGGATGAAGCGTGACTGATTGTAACATGTAGGAGAGACTTGCTGAATAGGCGGAGTGACACCAGGTACATTCATTACCAAGTCTCTCAGTTCTTGGAGCTGACTTGCTATGTAATTACCTGCAAAAGGATTAGTGGTACGAGCAATATTATCAAAAGAATTCGCAAAATTAAAGTTACCAAACGGTTGAGTATTGCCGGCTGAAGATGTAACGATCGTGCTGCTAGTGAAGATGGGTCCATCTTGAGATGCACTTGACACATTGAGCGTAGGGGACGTGTAAGTGTTTCCCTCTCCTGTAAGATCAAAGATTGTAGGAGCTACAAATGTTGGCATCATAGAAGATGTGACTCCCATTGAAGATGTGGCCTTCGTGTTCGCTGTTGAACTCATTGGTATAAATTCATTGAATACCGAGGAACCAGTGCCAAAATCAAGGATCCTGGGACGAATGGGAGATACTGAATCCACCCTCTCAGATAATGCCTGCTGCTCCTTTTGCATCTTCACCACAGCTTCGGCTATCAAAGATGTGCTTTTGCCCTGCTGATCTAGCTGGTGCTTCATCTGGATCAACATGCTTTTGAGCTCAGGATCTGTGCTAGGAGATGGTTGCTTCTTGCCTGATCCCAAAGGTGGAGGAGGTGGCAATCCGCCGGGAAGAACGGCTGAAGCTGAAGTCTTTGGAATATTGCCCCCCAGATGAGGTGTTAACGCCGGTAACGGGACTGGTTGACTTACCAATGCTGGAGATCATAGGTTGAGTAGCCATTTCGAATTAATAACAATTCAATAGATTTACAAAACCAAGGGCCCCTCGGTGGGCGCCAAACTGTTTAGGTAGAAAAAACAATAGAGTATGATCTTAGTTGAAATCAAAAATAAAGGAGGGACGATTGGAATTAAAACTAAAGAATTGATAAGTTGCACAAAGATGTAACGAGGAAAGCCCTAGAGACAATAATCTCGCCGGCACAAAACCTCGGGAGGTGATTAAGAGCACCTTCCTTCCCAAACGTTTGTATTGATCTTTTATGTTTTTGAGCTATGGAGGTTTACAGAAGGTGAGTGCGTGTGTGTTTATGTACCTCCAAGACTCTATTTATACAAGAAATAAGATAACAAGAGTCCTAAACAAATTGAGATAACAAACTATCCTAAAAACCCGGAATCTATCTCTTTGACTTGGTCTTCTTGTTGAGAACTCTGCCAGAGGTGAAGACGTCTGCATCTTGATCAAGATGTCGCCATCTTGAAGATATACCAATAACTAACTCTCCTATAATCTCGGGTTCTATCTTCAAGGAGAGGAGACGTGGTCAATGATGCCATTGAGGGTTGTTGAGTAACTTATCCACATGTGCTATATGATATTGAACACCTGCAAATATTAATTAATTAAACAGGATATAATTAATAATTTTAAATATACCTGTTGCTCAAGATATCACAATCTTGAAGGAGAACGAAGATGGAGACAACTTGAATTTTCACCCACAACATCTATGACTTTGTCTTTCACCAACCCGATGAGTTTCTAATTTACTAATACAAGTGGTATAACCTGCATAATTAAATCATAAATCTCATCATAATTTTGTATATTTAATTCTTTTCTTATGATATGGATTCGGATTCCAAAATGAATTCGAAATTTACACAATCATTTTGGAACAAATATATTAATAGTTGCTCTCTGTATGAAAAGAATGGATTGCTATCAATAGTAGCTACCATAGTTATAAATCCCGTCCCGTACCAGCCGGTACGTCCCGTCCCAGTTGAAAACCGGTGCGGTACATGCATAATTCCGTCCCAGTTTCTGTACCGCCCTGAACCACCACGTACCGTCCAAACCGGTCCGTACCGAACCGGCCGAGATGGTTGTCCCGGTCGGTACGCGAAAAGAAAGACTTATAAACCAATTTTTAATTGTCAGACCTAATAAAAATATATTCAAACTTGAGTTTTTTTTATATATAAAAGAAAACAATATGCCCTAGATTTTTACTTCACGATTAATCAACATCCATTCACTGCAATAGAACTTTCAAGGTCATTAAGTCGCTAAACAGGAACAAACCAGCCCGTGTAGTCAAAAAAATTGAAGCTGCAGATAAGTAATTGGGTTAATTGCAATTTGGTTACCTGAGTTTTACAAAATTCTGCAATCGGTTACTAAATTTGTTAAAGTTGCGATTGGGTTCCTTAATTTGCTGAACCGAAGCAATCAGGTGTAAAATCCGTTAACTTGTTAAAATTTTAACAAAGTCGTCACATACGCCAAACACGTGACATTTTACTGAGGGCAAAAATGTCTTTTCTTAATCAAAAATCCCCAACCGTGTAACCAAATTGCAAGCTCATCTCTCATCTAGGGTTTTCAAAATCAGCTCAAAAAACATTGATCAATTCGATCGTTCGTTGAAGTTTCACGAAATTCGACAAAGCAGACGACTTACGACGATGACGTCGATGTCTCCGCACGACGACGCCACCACAACCACCACCACCGTCAACTCGACGCCGTTGCTCTCAGGCTCCGTATCCAGCCAGATCTCCCGTAGCCGTCGATTTGTCCGCCGTCCGTCGAGCCTTCGCGGCGCGGCTCGATTCCTGCGCACCGCCGGAAGCAGGCGGATGCGACGTGAACCCTCGATGTGCGTTCGGGAATCGGCTGCTGAGCAAATCGAGGAGAGGAAGAGCGATTGGGCATACTCGCGACTGATCGTGGTTCTTGACCTGGTTTGGAATTTCGTGTTTATTGCTATTTATGTTGGAGTTTTGTTTCTGAGTCGGAATGAGACGCCGTCGATGCCGTTGAGGCTTTGGATTGTTGGATATGCTTTCCAGTGTGTTGCATATGCTATGTGTCTTTGTGGAGTATAGGAATAGGTATAGATGATGAGAAATTAGATGGGTCAAGGTCAACATCCAAGTCTGAAAATCAGCAAGAAATCTGCAGAAATGTTAAGAAAGTTGAATCTAAATCAGCTACAACTTCAAGAAGGCCTTACTTGTCTTTGTGGAGATTTATTATTATTATTTTTCTGGGTATGATGGCTTGTTTCTGGGTTTGATGATAGCGAATGTGGTGGTGGGTAGATGGTGGCGGTAGGATGTTGGTGGCTGTTTTGGGTGGTGGGGGTTATGCCAGAGGTTGAAGATGAAGGCATATTTACATTTTGACCCCTAATCTTTTATTTAACACTTGAAACTAAAATATTTGTAAGTGAGATTCATTTACGAGTGGGAATGACATATCTGCCCTCAATAAAAGTCACATGTTTTGCACATGATATACATTTCGTTAGTTTTTTAACTAGCTAACGAGTTTTACACGTGATTGCTCCAGTTCAGCAAATTCAGGAACCCAATCGCAACTTTGACAAATTTAGTAACCGATTGCAGAATTTTGTAAAACTCAGGTAACCAAATTGCAATTAACCCTAAGTAATTTGTAAGCAATCTAGACTAAACTTATGTTAGTATTGGTATAGTTTGATGATAAAATATAAACTTCTGTTATTTTTTGTTGAACATATGTTTTATATATATATATATATATAATTATCTTAAAAATAACTAAAAAGTGCGGTAAATCCGGTATGGTACACGGGTACGTTCCGGTACCGGTACGTCCCGTCCCAATGACAAAACCGGTGCGCTGTCCGGGACGGTATTTATAACTATGGTATGGTAGCTACTCACCGAAAAGCTTTATAGTTGTAAACAAATAGAGGTTACTTTTCATTTAGAGTCCGTCTCATAAAAAAAAATACTGATTTTTTCATGGTTTGCTTGTAGCTTGATTAGTTAAATCATTCTGTTATTTATATCTGGTTGATTATTTAAATTCTTTTGATGATTGAATATTGGTGGCGTCCATGTGTTACGATTTATTTCCTTATTACTTTCTTCCATGTACAGTGGCCAGTAGCATTTCATAAGTGGGAGAAACACAATCCATTTGCCATTTTCTGCTAAAAATAGGCATATAACTTTTTATTTGTCGCAATGCATAATGGGGCAAAAATAATTAGATTTTGTGTTTTTTTGTGGGCAATATTGTATCAATTTTCATTTCGTTTCATTGTTAACAAAGTACTCATTTTCTTTTCAATTATGGCAGACCATTTAGTTTATTGGAACTAATTTTTTCTGGTTTCTTGTACTTTCTGATCAAAAGGGATTCATGAACTTACAGAAAACTATATAATAAACTAATTTTTCTGGTTTCATTGCTAACTAAAAACGTTTTATTATTGAAACTAATTTTTCTTTTTATACTATTTGCTCTCTCTTTTTGTAACGCTTGAGCTTCACTTGGCTTCTATTTGACACAAAACTACTTTTTCCATTTTTTTTTTAATTTGAAAGAATATAAAAAATACATATACAAATGGTCTGTAGTGTCACTGCTTCCTTTTTCTTTTCTGCAAACCATATTGTTTTAAAATTAACTATATATAATCATTAGGTGGAAGAACTTCCACCTTTTGTCTGTCTTTTTAACTGTTTGGAAACTGATCATGAGGCAAATGGATCCTGATAATAAACAACTACAAAGTGCATGGAAATTAAATAGAATTTTAATGATAATTTAAAACACAAAACCTACTTACATCTGAATCAGCTTGATGCCAATATGCAAACAATTTTGACATTATTGGCATTATATAATACTCCCTCCATCCCAGAAAGATAGTCCACCTTTTTTCGTTGTTACTACGAGGGAACTTTGAACAGTTATAAATGCTACTTGTAATTATGTTAATGTGAATCTAAAAATTAATATTAATAGTAGTTATAATGGTGTACCAAGAATAATTTCAAAAATTTCATTAGAATAATTAAAAATAGCTTTAATTATTACTCAAAGTTCCTTCGTAAAACTCATGAAAATAGGGGGACTATCGTTCTGGGACAGAGGGAGTAGATACCAATAGCTTTATTAGTTAACGTAATAGACAGATCTAGCAACCCCTTCATTGTAAAATATGCATTTCAGACAATGGACATGTTAAAATATTTCTGCTCTAGAAAAGGCGCATGCACAAAAATTCTTCGCTCCAACACTTATAATCAACTATCAGAATACAATGTGGATGACGTTTAGGCCTAAAGAGAGCGTAAGAATGAAAATTACTTACATATAATCACACTCCAGTAAGGCGAATCTTTAGTTTCAAGTCCAACACTTAATGGGGGATTATCGGGTAACATGGCTACATTTGTTACTTTGCCAACATATAAAGTACGGATTTTCTTTTTGAAATATCATCATTTGATCTGTAATTTTTCATAAGTCCGAGTATGGAAAATGATTAAATGAGACTCAAATCATTCAACCATTTGTTTAGAAGAAAGATTGGGGATATTGAAAAGATGAATGTGTGAGGTCTAAAGCCTCTTATTTCAGCTTTTCATGCATTCCCACCCATGAATAATGGCTTTTGCTTTTCCATTTAATTAAACAAGTAATTATATTATAGTGTAATGAAGTTTTAATCATATGCTAACAAATCACTACACTTTTCTCCACATTATATTTCAAGTATCAGTGTCATGTGAGGAGGGTCTTATTGTACCAACCAAATTTAGATTGATCAAGCTGGAATCCATCATTTAAGATCGGTGTGAAAAAAGCAAGTGGTTTTTGAGCATCACATTATTGGTTGACATGGAGGACCTCATGTTATTGAACCCTAAAATCTGTGGACATTTGAGAAATATGCCAACTTCTACTTGCTCGCAATGGTTCAAAATCACCAAGATGAATGTGTGAGGTCTAAAATTCTGGTTATATATATATGTGTGTGTGTCTGTGTGTGTGTGTGTTCAAAAGCACCACGTCATCTCATGACATAAGGTTTTTCTTTTCGTGGACTGTCGTATGACCAGAAGGAAGAAGGTTGGTTGCCATGATGCACACCATTCGTTTCATTCTATCAAAGGGTCGAAGTCTTTATGGTTTGCCAGAAACAAACTCTTTTTTTTTTTTTTTCATTTCTAATTTTCAGGGATATCTAAAAACATTCATTTATTTGACTATGAATTTCATTTTCAGCAACAAAAATTGCCTGGTCCCATTCTTCATCTCGTGACTACAAAAAACTGAACAATATCTAGAAATTCCACATAGCGCTAGATATAGTCTTATATTTAGCTGGTTCTATGAAGTTGCAAAAGCTTGAGTAAGATGCATTAGACCACTATGGAAGCACCAATTAGGGCTACATATTGAGTACTTGACCTGGCTTTTAATTTGGAGTTTTAAAAATGACTCAAGTACAGTACAAACTTTAGCAACGAGAATCCTTCATTTAGTACTGCATTAATACAACCTTGGTCAGCTTATCAAATGCTAATTAATGATTTGACAGATGATTAACTTAGAACCAGAAAAATAGTCAAAAAAAAGATCTAATTTATGTTGAATAAAAATTAAGGGGGATTCTACACGCACTTTTGGAAAAGTATGAAACCCCACCTTTGGGGCAAACTACCAAGATATGCAACGTAGTTTCCGATTTTTATCAAATAATGCAACCTACTAACTAGTGGCAGATATATGAAACGTACTTTACTATCATATATCAAATAATGCAATGTACAATTTTTTTTCTAACGCCGTTAAAAATTCTAACAGAAGTATGACTTTCGTTAAAAAAAAACTAACAAAACGTTTCTTTAATAATCCAAAAAATGTAAACTTTCGTTAAAAAACTAACAAAACGTTTCTTTAACAATCCTTTCAATGGGACGGTGGTGGGTATCTCATCACTTTCTCATGTTTCCTTTTCATTTTGAGTTAGTTTCGTTAAATATATAGCTGAACTCGTTAGAAATTTAATGTGTTTTGAGTAGGTTGCATTATTTGATAAATGATAGTAAAGTACGTTTCATATATCTGTCACTAGTGAGTAGGTTGCATTATTTGATAATAGAGGCTTAGTACGTTGCATCAAGCACTAATTATTCCCTTTTGTAAACAAGAATTATCCCTAGCGCCCCAGGGATTCCATTCCCCAAAAGGGCAATATGTTCCTCCAGTAATGACTCCTACCCTATTATTTTCTTCAACTTTCTATAAACAAAACAAAAGCACCTTCCACATAAGGGATTAATTACATGTATATTGAGGGTGGCCATGGCATTAGAAAGAGAAAGTAAAAAACTGACCATTAAGAGAGGTTAGGAATGGGGTCAAATGGAAAACTTTGGGTGCCATTTCAAATGTAAAGCGAAAAGCTTCCGTTGCTTCCTCCTAATACTATGCTGAGTGGAATATAACGACCAATGACATTGAAAATCTTACTAGAAAACAGCTCTCTTTGTGCTTTCTTCGTTATAGTGGAGGAGAATGATAGGGCAACAGAGCTCAATCACAATATTAGTTTTCGCAACAAGATTTAACGTGTTGTACCTGTTAATTAACTCAACGCTAGTTGTATTGTTTACACTTTGATGATCTGTGTAAACCAGTTCATCCAAGTAAACATGTGATTCACGTGTTTTAGTTTGGCCTAATTTCACAACATGCTGACCTCATCATACATCATGTTCAAGAGTTTGGCTCCATCGAGCCACAGGTAATGGGCAGTGGCGAAGCTACGCCTAAGCCAGGGGGTAATCGACCCCCTTGATTTTTGAGTTGTGTCGTTTTTACCACTATCAAATTTAAGAATTCAAAATATTTTTACCCCTAAACAAAGGAAATTTATCATTTTGACCCCCTTGATTTAGAAAAAAAAAAATTAGCGCTATATCATAATTTTGACCTTCTACAATATTTTGCTTCCACAACTCGCCACTACAAAACATAGTAGGCTCATAGGCCACATGATTCCTCCCATAGAAAATCCATGTTCCACAAAAAAAAAAAAAAAAAAAAAAAAAAAAAACATAGGTGCGCATTTTAATATGGATCAATCTGTTCTAGCTAGTGTGTATCAAGATTCTAAACTCTAATGATGATAATATCACTATGGAACCAATTATAAGATACTCATTTCCTTCAAGCGCATGACAATCTTTCCAAGATCTTTTTCATTGCCTTAATCAATGAGGTAGAACTCATCATACCCACATCATCGCGGATGTAGACAGAAGAAAAGAAAAAATGCTTCAATGGAAAGCTACACATGAAAGCCTCCCATACTGACATGTGGAGAAAGTTAAGGATTTAGGACCACAAGCCCTTATTCTCCCCCTTTCTCTTTCTTTCAATTGGTTGATGCCTTTTCAATCACCAAAGAGAAAAAAAAAATCATTGAACATATGATTGGAGATGACTTGGTGTGAATGAGGATTAGAAGAAGTGACCTGAATTTTCATTTCTATTGAGAAACTGGTGGATTAATTATTAGCAAACTAGAAGCAAAGAAAGACCTCTCATGCTCAATGGTTCAATGTATATGGTGTTACATATATTTGATTCGTGCTAGATATAGAGTGCCATTAGATTTTATTCCAAAGCTACCATTGTTGCGGAAAAAAATTAATTAAAAAGAATAGCATCTTAAGACCGCCGCCATAATAAGGAATATCGGCCTATTTAATTAGAGTTTCAAATATAGTCATAAATTTTCGTTTTAGCTTGTAAAGATAACAACTTCATTGTCTCAAGAAACCAAATTGATGTCCAAAAGTTATTCTAGAAAAGAGAAAAAAAATGGAATCGTCACGAGCACCATCACAATCTTCAAATGCACGACTTGTCTAAAACATAAACACTAAATCTTTTGATTTATCTTCAACCCTTGAGGAATCAAATGGGCTGATGGTGACTCATATAGAACTATTCTTGTACCACCTTCCACTTATTTTGATGTGTCATTATTTATTTGTAGTGAAAGGAGAAAAGATGCACTCATTAAGTAAGTAAAATGTTGAAATTTCAGGAAAGCAAAACGGCATCCTAATGGGCCTTGAATCGCCCTTAATAAAGAACATTTTGACTTACAGATAAATAATTGTCTTGAAATTGAGGATAAGGTAATATTTTACAGGTACAATTTATCCTTAACTAGCCTTGGGGCTATGATTTACTAGGCTCGAAAAGGGTACATTCTACTAGGTCAAGCATGCTTATATATAAAAATTAAAGAAATGTTGTGAGATCTCAAGATAATATTACTTGAAGATGCTTATCATTGTAATTTCCAATTGCATCCCCAAGTGGATTTTGTTCTCGATAGATCTCAAGAAAATTGCTTTTCCACGTCTAGGCTAATAAATCTCGAACTACCTAGATTACCTCCCTAGGTTTAGGATCAACCTTATAATAAGGGCAGAGTTAATTAGTCAGTTTTCAACATAAAATTCCCTCTTCTTCTCTGAAGAGTCACTTATATTTCAGTTTTCTCTATATTTTTCGTTGTTCCAATTATCAATAAGTCAATTTCCTATATACGTATATCTGGATTAAAAACTATGTTATTTCATTTGTCATTAAATAGAATTATGTTAATGCGACAAACTTTGTTTATTAAGTTGAATTTTCTCATAGCTGCAAGACATGCCTTACAAATACTAGATGATCCTCAAAGTTAAAGGGCACAATTTTAACAAACTTGCCATTACCTTCTGATCACTAAATTAAACATATGAAAAAAGTTGAGATATTCTTAAGTATGATTAAACTAAACTTCAAGTCCCAAGTAGTAGTGGAGATACTAATTTATGATGGAGAGAGATTAAGGAACAAGGACTACCACTATATAAAATCTAAGAGCTGTAACTATGTTCTTCTTTCTGTTTAGGAATCAAGTCAATTATTCTTCAGACGGCGGAAAAAATCTTTAGAGTTGCTTTAATGATGTGTATAGGATGCTTGAAACATTTTCATAAAGTTATGGATGAGGAAATTTCACAAGATTAGGTCAAAGTCTTCCTCTCCCTTTCTGATTCTCTTATAACAATCTTGTTCAAAATGGTTGAGCCTTTTTTACACCTTTTTTGGGTGCTGCTCCAATTGAAGAACTATCTTTAGAGTCTTGGGCCTTTCAAAAGTGTGAGGGTTTGGGTGGTGGGGTGGAGAGTGAGAGGTTCAAAGGGCATAAGGGTCAATTCAAAAAAGATCCATGGGACCGTAGCGAAGCCACCCTTTGTTGGTGGGGGTCATCTGACCCCCTTGATTTTTGAGTTGTGCCATTTTTACTCCCTTTAAGTTTAGAAAAATAACATTTTATTGTAAAAAAATATCAATCTTATTCAATTTTGACCTCCTTAAATTTAGAAACAAACCCCCCCCCCCCCCACACACACACACACTAAATTTCTGGCTTTGCCAGTGCATAGGACAACCATTTACTTTCAATAAATCAAGAGACAACCAATGGGATTAAAAGAGAACCTAGCCATAATATTCTCCTTTTGCATATATTTAAGACCCTTCTCCTCCACCTTCTGATTCAACACCAAAAAATGGAAGTATCCATGAATGAAGCTCCAATTACACCAAACCATAATTTTTTGTCTAGTTACTTTCATTCTCTCTCGAAAACACCTCAACGACTAAGAAATAGAATGCTAGCAACATGGACACCAGAGCAAGAGCTTAACCAAGTGAGGCTAAGGTCAGGTGCTGATATGAAGAGAAAACTCGTGTGGTACGATTTGGTGGCATTAGGTGTTGGTGGTATGCTCGGTGTTGGAGTTTTCGTCACAACGGGCCCCGTTGCCCGGAATATGTCCGGTCCCTTGGTTTTCATTTCGTATATAATTGCCGGCATTTCGGCTCTTCTTTCTTCTTTGTGTTACACTGAATTCTCCATCCAAATCCCGGTTGCTGGTGGTGCTTTTAGTTATTTAAGAGTTACCTTTGGTATGTATGCACTCTTAACTCTAGTATTCCCTCTGTTCCAAAATGATAGTCCTGATTGACTTTTCAAACATGTTAAGTTTACATTATATGTTTTAGAAATTCGGTGATTTTGAAGCCTTCATTTTGGAAATGAGACTAACATTCTGGGGCAAGCAAAAAAGAGAAATGGGACTATCATTTTGGGGCGGAGTGATTAGTTCAATAACAAAAAGTTCATTTCTAACAAAAATACTAATTGATTTTTTATTTTTTATTTTTAGGGGAGTTTGTTGGTTATTTTGCTGGAGCAAACATACTAATGGAGTATGTATTGTCAAATGCTGCTGTCGCGAGAAGCTTCACAGAGTATCTGTGCTGTGCTTTTGGAAAGAATGATCCAAGTTCATGGAGAATTGAAGTCGAAGGATTAATGAAAGGTTACAATATGTTGGATTTCCCTGCTGTTGCTCTAATCGTTCTTCTCACTCTTTGTCTATGTCGCAGGTTTAATCTCTCTCTCTCTCTCTCATTCTTGGAACACTAAATTTTCTTGAAATGTTTGAATTCTCAGATAATTTTATTTTCAGTGCTTTTAGAAAATGTACCAAGTGGTTGTGTGATGCACCACTGATCTTCTGCTACTTCTGTTTTATTTATTTGGTTAAACGGTCTAGTGCTATTTGCGTGTGTCTGAAACATACTATATTTTCTTTTTCAGTCACGTACAAATTTACGTTCTTTCTTTTTCATTTCCTTATATTTTTCTTTTTCTTTCTTGGTTCTTGCTTTGCAGTTCACTGTGAATTATATCAAATGTTGGCCAATGTAGTAGTGGAGGCCTTTCTTGCTCTTCAAAAATTTTATTTGTTTACTAATTAATATCGTATAAAATTTGTTTCAATTGGCATCAGGTTGGATTTGGTGCTTACGATTATTAGTATTTGTTTATTCGTTTATTGTTGATTAATTTCATCAATCCCCACCATTTTATTTGATCACAAACTTGTACATTATAATAAGAATATGATGAAGGTAGTGGTTTTCGTCGTAGTGGCTTGAGAAAGCGATAGCTGATGAATGTACTTTCCTTTTTGTTTCTATGTATTGCAGTACAAAAGAAAGCTCGATACTGAACCTAGTAATGACAATATTCCATGTGGTTTTCTTTGGCTTTATTATTATTGCTGGCATATGTTATGGAAGTGTAGACAACTTAGTAAAACCAAAAGGGTTAGCTCCTTTTGGTGTTAAAGGTGTTCTAGATGGAGCTGCGATCGTCTACTTCAGCTACATAGGCTATGACTCGGTTTCTACTATGGCCGAAGAGATCAAAAACCCTTCAAAAAGCCTTCCGATTGGCATCGTGGGATCGGTCCTCATTGTCTCCGCTCTATATTGCCTTATGGGCTTGTCGTTGTGTTTGCTGGTTCCATTTAACGAGGTTAGCTAGTTTCCTGACTTAGAATCTTACACATAATTGATTAAAGAGAAGTAAAATGTTAATTACTCCCTCCGTCCCCATTTATACTGACCACATTTGACTTTTTTATCAACACAACTTTACTTTGATCATACATAATGTCATTCTATCCATCCTAGTGAAACTCTAAAAACGGTTACTGATAAATCACTCGTGTTGATCAAAGTTTGATCATACATTAAATGTTAGAATGACATTAATGTACAAAGTTCACTTGTGTTAGACTAAAAAAGTCATATGAGACGTATATAAATGGGACTGAGGGAATAATGTATTGAAGATTATTAAGTTCATATATGTTATAAATACTCATGTTCTTTAAATGGTTATTCATATAGATATTGGAGAGGGCATCATTTTCGGCTGCGTTTCAAAATATTGGGTGGAAATGGGCGAGTAAGGTGGTTGGAGCTGGTGCAAGTTTGGGAATTGTTGCTTCTCTTTTGGTAGCCATGCTTGGCCAAGCTAGATACCTGTGTGTTATAGGAAGGGCTCGACTCGTGCCATCATGGTTAGGAAAGGTGCACCCATCAACAGGCACTCCCTTGAATGCAACTCTTTTTTTAGGTCAGTAGTCTTAATTATGATTATTTACTCATATGATTTACTTGTCATTTTATGGACTTCAACTCGGTATCAGAAGTATAATTTACTTGCAATTTTTTGGATTTTAATAGTTTATACCTTTTCCTAACATTTTAATTGCAATGGCTTGTGATTGAATTGTTCCATAAATTTGGATTAGCATTCTTGTTGAAAATCTTACTGTTCAGGTGCATGTCAAGCAACTATTGCACTCTTCACAGAACTCGACATTGTACTTGAGATGATCTCCATCGGCACACTCATGGTCTTCTACTTAGTAGCCAATGCACTTATCTACCGAAGATACGTTATCACAAGTAACAACCATCCACGATACACTCTCCTATTCCTCTTCCTCCTCTCATCCACCTCAATCGGCTTCTCCTTATCATGGAAGCTAAAACAACAATGGTGGGTCCTACTACCACTATTCGGCGCCTTTTTAATCATCATTACTGCAGTTTTTCAATACATGGTGCCTTGTGTTCGACAATATGGTGGATGGTCCGTCCCTTTGATGCCATGGCCCGCTTCTATATCAATCTTTCTTAACGTGTTTCTCATGTTTACGTTGAAGAAGTTGTCTTTTCAAGGTTTGGTATATGGTCATGTTTGATAACTTTGTTTTATGTATTTTATGGTGTACATTCAACCTATAGAGCGGAAGAAATGGAGGAGGTTGGTGTCCGTGGTGGTGCCGATGTTAACAACCAAAATGTATCTTCGCAACAAGCTAAGCTAGATATTCAAGTGCTTTAGCCATAGCACAACTTTGTTTACACCATTTTCAATTTCTTGTTATCTTTTGAGAAGTTCATTTTTGTTGCGATTGCTACTACTTCCTCTCATCCCAAAATGAGAGTCCATTTAATCAAATTTTGCCTCGTACGTAATGAGTTTCTATTTTTTTGAAGTCAATATATTCACAACTGTTAACCATCATGTCCTAATTAATTTCTCTTGCATTGACATCATGAGATTTATGTGCTTACAGTATGACTCTTATTTTGAGACAGAATTAGAATGACCTAATTCTTAAATCTATATGAGAGAGAGAGAGAGAGAGAGAGAGAGAGAGAGAGAGAGTATGTGTGTGAGAGAGAGAAAAGAGAGAGAGATCTTATAAATTAAATTTGGCACTTTGGGGTGTTATTTGTTCTTTTCTGTTGTGGATATGGCCCTCCACTACCCAAGCAAACCCACAAGAACAATAAGAGCACACAAACAAAGCACAAGAAATCAAAGCAAGAAAAGACACAGAAATTGTTTACCCAGTTCGTCAATATGTTTGACTACGTCTGGGGGCACTACCAAGCCAGGATCTTGCACTATAATATGTTAAATCTGAGTTACAATGAGTATGGGGGCGGAACATTATTTATATAGCAAACCAAGAGTAAGACCTAAACCTAAACATAAGAGAAATCCTGAAAATATGCACTTTCTCGGCATTCCAGGCGCCCGCTTGAAGGGGACCAGGCGCCCGCTTACATACCAATTACAGGAACCGGACCTTCTGTCCAAACCGGGCGCCCGCCTGGTCAATACCAGGCACCCGCCTGGAACACTGCTCCAGATTTTCTTCTCCTTGTTCCTTTGAGGGATCTCTACTCCAACAATCTCCCACCTAGAGATCAACCGCATATACAAACCCCGTATCCGTCTTCAACTCATCCTTGGTGTCTTCCTGGTGCTCACCTCGATCATGGTAGTGCCTTCCTCCTCTCTTATTCTCCAAGCCCAATTGAAGCTATGCATAGCTTCAACTTTTCAAGGTTTACCACCTTGGTCAACATGTCAGCCGGGTTCTCCGATCCCAAAATCTTCTCCAGCCTCAAGATCTTCCTCTCCAAGAGATGCCTGATGTAGTGAAACCTCAGCTCAATGTGCTTCGTCCTAGAATGAAACGCCGGATTCCTAGCCAAATGTATTGCACTCTGACTGTCACTGTAGAGAGCATTACCACTTCGCGTCTTCCCAAGTTCACCCAAGAAGTTCTGCAACCATACCATCTCTTTGCTTGCCTCTGTCACTGCCACATATTCTGCTTCCGCAGTCGACTGAGCCACGATCTTCTGCAATTTAGAAGCCCAGGAGATAGCCGTACCACCCAATGTGAAAACATAACCCGTGGTACTCCTCCTCTTGTCAAGATCACTTGATGCCAAATCCGCATCCACATAACCCGCTAACACGAACTCCTTGCTTGAGAAACATAGAGCCTTACCAGCAGTACCCTTTAAGTAGCGCAGGATCCATTTAACCGCTTCCCAATGTTGCTTCCCAGGATTGCCCATGTACCGGCTGACTACTCCCACCGCATGTGCAATATCCGGCCTTGTACACACCATTGCATACATTAGACTCCCCACTGCCGAAGCATATGGAGTCCTCTCCATCTTGTCACGCTCCTCCTTGCCCTTAGGTGAGTCCTTCTCGGATAGCTTGAAATGCATACCCAATGGTGTCCCTGTTGGCTTCGCCTCTTCCATGCAAAACCTTGTCAAGACTTTCTCAACGTATTCTGCTTGTGAAAGAACCAACTTACCCAACTCCCTATTCCGGTCAATCCGCATGCCCAAGATTTTTCTGGCCTCCCCCAAATCCTTCATCTCGAACCGTTCTGACAACTGAGCCTTCAATCTGTTTACCTCTCTACTGCTAGAGCCCGCTATTAGCATGTCATCCACATATAACAGCAAGATTATATACCCATTGTCCGTGTTCTTGAAGTAGCAACAATGATCCGCCTCACATCTGACAAAATCAATATCGTGCATGAATCCATCGAACTTCCTGTACCACTGCCTAGGAGCTTGTTTAAGGCCATACAAGCTCTTAGTCAACCTGCAAACCAGTTCCTCGTTACCCTTAGACAAATATCCCTCTGGTTGTCTCATGTAGATTTCTTCCTCCAAATCCCCATGAAGGAAGGCCGTCTTTACATCCATTTTCTCCAGCAACAAGTTAGTCGCCACTACTAGCCCCAGAACCATTCTGATAGTGGTCATCTTCACAACAGGAGTGAATACCTCGGTGTAGTCAATACCGTACTTTTGCTGAAAGCCCTTTACAACCAACCTTGCCTTGTAACGTTTACTGCCGTTTGCCTCCTCCTTGATCCGGTAAACCCACTTGTTATGCAATGCCTTCTTCCCCTTAGGCAGTCTAATCAACTCCCAAGTTTTGTTGGCTTTCAATGAGTCCATCTCATCATCCATCGCAGCCTTCCACTTATCACAAAGTGAACTACGAACAGCCTCCACATAACATTCTGGTTCCCCACTATCTGTCAACAACAAATAGTAATTTGAAGGAGTATACCTGTCAGGTGATCCACGCAACCTGCTGGATCTACGCAGCGGAATATCCGGTTCCGGAGTATGTGGTTCATCTTCAGTGACCCCCTGACCTTGGTCATCATGAACCGTCCTGCTCCCACCCAAGTCTGGAATATCCGCCTCTACAACCTCCGGTTCCGAACTAATATCATCAGATGCCCCCTTTCTGTCCTTGTACAATACCTGTTCATTGAATACCACATCTCGACTACGAATAATTTTATGGTTTTGGTCATCCCAAAACTTATACCCGAAGTCATCCCCACCATACCCAATAAACGTACATTTTACAGATTTTGCATCTAACTTAGTTCTATCAGCAGAATCAATATGAACATATGAAACACAGCCAAATATGCGAAGAAAGGACAGATTTACCTGCTTGCCACTCCATGATTCCTCTGGAATTCCATTCCCCAATGGTACCGATGGTCCCCTATTGATCAAGAAAGCCGCCGTGTCAACTGCATATGCCCAAAACGTCTTCGGAAGTCCACACTTCAACCTCATACTTCTAGCCCGCTCGTTCAATGTCCTGTTCATCCTTTCTGCAACCCCGTTGTGTTGTGGTGTGCCCTTTGGAGTTTTCTCCATACAAATCCCATTCGCTGCACAATATTCCTTAAACTCCCCGAGCTCATACTCCCCTCCGTTATCTGATCTCAAGCACTTAAGCTTAAGTCCCGTCTGATTCTCCACCAAGGCCCTCCATTTCTTAAACACCTCGAATGCCTCATCTTTGTGTTTCAAGAAATAAACCCAGACCTTCCTTGTTGAATCATCAATGAAGGTCATGTAATATGACGCACCACCCAGAGAAGTTACCGGAGATGGTCCCCACAAATCCGTGTGAACCAGTTCTAACTTTGCTTCCCTCAAAGCTCTACCTGTCCTCGAGAAATTACTTCTCGCCTGTTTTCCAAACACACAATCTTCGCAGATCCCCACGTCGACTGTCTTCAAACCCGGTAGTAGTCCCTTTGAACAAAGTATCTTCATCCCCTTCTCACTCATGTGACCCAATCGACAGTGCCACAAATCAGTATCACCCTTGGCTGACGCCACCGCGATACTATCCTTGGTGTTATTCGCCAAATACAATGTCCCCTCCTTATTACCCCGAGCGATCTCAGAATCCTCCTTGGTGATAACCCAGTTCCTGCAGCCGAAAGTTACCTTGTAACCTTCTTCGTCCAACTGCCCAACTGATAATAGGTTCTTTTTCAAACCCGGAATGTGCCTGACCCCGTTCAGATGTAAGACCTTCCCGTCCGATGCTCCTATTCTGACATCCCCCTTCCCCTTGATTTCCAAAGGCTCGCCATCCACCAGATAGACCTTACCGAAATCACCGGAAGTATAATTCTCCATCTCTTCTGCATGCCCGCAAGAGTGGAATGATGCCCCCGAATCCAGCACCCATGATTCTAGTGCACTACTAACACTTAGAACCAGTACATCATCACCTTCGACTGTCACATTCACCGAATTGCCCCCACGATTGGGACAATCCTTTTTGTAGTGTCCTAACTCCTTGCAATGATAACACTGCACCGATCCTTTCGCAACCCTTGGTTTATCTCTGATCTCCACGGCCTTGCCCTTACCACCCACTACGTTTTCCCTTGATTCAGTTCTCCCCTTATTGCTAGTACCCGGCCTTCCCTGCTAGTAGTAGCTAAGGCCGATCCCGAAGTAGACGATGTCCCCAACTTCTTCAAACGATTTTCCTCGCCCAACAAGAAATCCTTAACATCATCATACTTCAACTTGTTCTTACCCGCTGAAGCATTGATCGCTGTCACCGTACCGCTCCAACTTCCTGGTAAAGACGCTAGCAACAAGCACGCATGAACCTCATCATCAAACGTAATATCCAGCGCAGTCAATGAGTCTATAACATCCATAAACTCATCGATGTGCTTAGCTAAGGATCCTCCCTCTTGCATCTTGAGACTACCCATCTTGCGTATCAAATCAACTTTGTTTGCAGCAATGGAGTTTCAAATCTCTCAGTAAGATAATCCAATAGCTCCTTTGTGGTCTTCGCCTTCTTGGTAGTCTTCGCGATCCACTTTGACAAAGTAGATCTAACCACCCCTAGGGCCTTCCGATCCATGAGATCCCAATCTTCTTGCTTTTCTCCTTCCGGTTTGACACCCTTTAGAGGCTTATAGAGATCTTTGTTGTACAAGAGATCCTCTATTTGCATCCTCCAAAACCCGTACTCAGAACCATCAAATTTCTCAACCGCCTGTTTGTCCTTGCCCATTCTTGATTGCTTGACAACACCCAATCGCTTGATAAACCAATCTTACGATTAACCCTGATCTCCAACCAGAGCTCTTGATACCAGTTGTTGTGGATATGGCCCTCCACTACCCAAGCAAACCCACAAGAACAATAAGAGCACACAAACAAAGCACAAGAAATCAAAGCAAGAAAAGACACAGAAATTGTTTACCCAGTTCGTCAATATGTTTGACTACGTCTGGGGGCACTACCAAGTCAGGATCTTGCACTATAATATGTTAAATCTGAGTTACAATGAGTATGGGGCGGAACATTGTTTATATAGCAAACCAAGAGTAAGACCTAAACCTAAACATAAGAGAAATCCTGAAAATCTGCACTTTCTCGACATTCCAGGCGCCCGCTTGAAGGGGACCAGGCGCCCGCTTACATACCAATTACAGGAACCGGACCTTCTGTCCAAACCGGGCGCCCGCCTGGTCAATACCAGGCGCCCGCCTGGAACACTGCTCCAGATTTTCTTCTCCTTGTTCCTTTGAGGGATCTCTACTCCAACATTTTCTTACATATATCTATCTATCATGGATGTGAAAAAGGGTATAAAAAGGAAGTGAAGTGGTGAAGATGATTGGGGTCATCTCATAACCTGATATGTAATAAGAGTAATGATATTGTTTCAACTTTTTGTCATTTGCTTGGTTAGTCCAACATTATCTCATCATTATATATTAACTTTTTCTTACTTCACATTAGGTAAAAATATAAAAAAATCCCTCCACCCCCACCCCATTGGACTAGCTTGCTCATAGTGCCTCTATTCAGCACACAAATTTTCAGTGTGATTGCAAGCTGAGTTCCACTCAGAGTAGTACTAGAAAGCAAGGCTGATTTCTGCTTTAGATTTCCCCAAATTTTCTAGAGCTACTACAATGTTTTTAATGAATTTGATGAGAATTGTTTTGTGAAGTAGACCCTTCAACTCCTTGAACATCAAGTTATTTGAGCTCCATATCATGATGTGCAAGCAACTATATCTAGTAGCACCTTGATGGAAGTGTGGGTGACTACTTACTCCCCTCCGTCCCAATACAATGGGCACAATTTGACTTTTTTGGTCAACTGAGTCAATCTTTGACCATCATTTTATGAATATCTAAATATTTCTATGAAATTCTAAAAATTGTTATTGTTTCACTATTAGAAATACTATCATTAACATTTTTAGAATTGTCTAGAGATATCTAGATATTCATAAATTATGGTCAAAGATAGACCTAATTGACCAAAAAAGTCAAAGTGTGCCCATTGTTATGGGGCGGGCGGGAGTATATCTTCCTCTTTAGCAATTCACAGTCCATAAGCTATCATATATTCACAATTGTTCTTTGGAGGCAACCAAAATTGGCTCCTTTCCTTCGATCAAGAGCAAAGGAGCGAAGACTATGGTGATCAGCTGCTGGTAATGAATAGTTGATGGATCCAATTCTGGATGTAAGTGCTGATCTTTCTGTTGTGGTTCACTCTCATCTAGAGGAGGGCCGGTGAATAGGCTGTGCAAGAAGCTCTCTTGCACAGGGCCTCAAAACTTTAAAGGGCCTCCATGGTGATGGTGTACTACTACTTCCTGTTAGTGATATAGAAGGAAGTCTCCCAGCTTAATTGTATATTTGGTTTCCTTATTCTACTTGTATTACGTTTCCTAAATTGTAGAGATTAGAATATGTTCCTAATTAGGATCTATTGCTTGAGTAACAAGCAACATTATTGTATATAAACTCATTGGGAATACAATACAATTCAAGGCTTTTATGCAAAAATTACTTTCAACCTTATTTACTTACATGGTATCAAGCCCTAGGTCCTAGGTTTCCGCTGCCCACCCTCCGCCTCTCTCCTCCAACCGGCCGAACATCATGGCCTCCACCTCGGACATTTCCCTTATTCCAACTCCGATTACCCACCAAACCTCTTATTATGCTCTCTATCCCACATCCTAAAACTTACCTCTACCCAGACCCGGTGAATAGGCAGTGCAACCAGACCAACTGCATATTAAGGAATAAGGATATAGAATCCTTCTATAGATATTTCCTAGACATTTTATTATGTACTTTCCTAATATGATAATTATTCTATAGTTTATAGTTTCCTTATGTAATTAGAATAACTTGGGGATACTCCACCCTCTTGTATAATTAAATACCAAAAGTACATCAATAATAATATTTGAGTCTCTCATATCAATTATCTCTCTCCATGTATGATTGGCTCCGACTATCTATGTCTCTAATCCTTTGACACTGTGCACTGGCCTCCAACTTTTTCTTGCTTGAAGCTCGGTCATCTCATCAATTTTCAAGATTGGACTTATCCAAGGATCGTCCATCTTGCGGGGGCATATTAAGGATATAGAATCCTTTTAAAGTTAGAATTGTATATTTCCTAGACATTGTATTATTTACTTTCCTAATATGATAATTATTCTATAGTTTATAGTTTCCTTATGTAATTAGAATAACTTGGGGAATACTACACCTCTTGTAGTATATATAAATACCAAGGTACATCAATAATAATATTTGAGTCTCTCATATCAATGATCTCTCTCCATGTATGATTGGCTCTGACTATCTCTGTCTCTAATCCTTGACACTGCACTGGCCTCCAAAAAATGAGGGGCCCCCAAATTACTTGATCCCATGTAGTATATAGGTATACTATTGAAATAGACGTGTGGTTTTCTATTTAGCAAGTGGAATTTCCATTTGAAGGGCCCCAAGTCAGTTGCTATATGAGTATATAGTACCCAAGCTCGGCTGTAATTTTTGTTTTTGAACCAAGCTATGTGAATGTGAAAGAGTATGAATATACTCTTAATACCTTTTGATTTTTGTAATTATGGTTTTATACATTATTATATTAGATTAGTTATAATTTAGATATTTTTCCATATTTAATTTGTATGTATCTTAGGAATAGTTGTAGTTATCTTAGGAAGGTAAATTAGGTTAAATTATTTTTGGTATTTATCTTTTTGACTAGCCTACTAATGATTTCTTGAGAAAAAGATAATTGCCATATTTTTTAGGATTCTTAGAGGGGCTATAAAAATAAGGAGAAGTCAGCCATTGATGGACGGATTCTCCAGCATTTGAGAGATCAAAAGAATTCATCATATTCTCTCTTAGAGTCCTTCTTGTTCTTGAAGTCATTCTTGATCAAAATCCAAAATCCTTCAAGGTTCTTTGCAATAAGTTCTTGTGTTAAGAACATTATATTGCTGATCATCTTTGGCCTTGAAGCTTTTGTGATTTGATCCTTTTAGTTCTTCAAGGTTATTTTGTGTTTGGTTTGTTCTAGGAGTCTAGAACACATTTTGTCTTTTTATAATTTTTATTTCTTTCATTGTAATTGTTTTCTATAACTTGTATTCTGCAAGTTTTTATTAATGAAATGTTTTCCAGCAAGCAAAGTCTTGCTGAAGTGTTTAATTCGTGTTTTAATTTATTCTGCTGCGTTTTTACATTTTTTACTTGATTCTGGCCGTTGACAGTTGTCATGTCAGTTGTTAAGACAGTTGTGTGATCATCCGTGATCACAATTGTCCTGACAAGTGGTCGTTCCCAGAAAACAGTCCTAGCTACAAATCTTTTAGAATGTCTGATTCCTCTCAACTAGTACATTATATGAATGAATTTTAATCCTAAGTCAATGGACCAAACTCTAAAAAAATGAAGAAAAAAAATCTCTTCTAAAAAAAATGTAAAATATTATAAGACGGAGGGAGTATTGGTGTTTTCGTTTTAGTTATTGTTTTATTTGTAGTTTTGAGTGGTACACCTTACAGAAAGTACTTTGGTAATTTTAAGTTATGTGTTAAATGTTATGATTAAAGAAATAAATAATTTTAAAGTTTTAGTGCTTATTTTATTAAAATTCAATACTCACTCCGTACCATATTTTTGGTTACCAAAACTGAATGTGCAGGAATTAACAAAAAGTAAATATAATAATGATAGTGGAGTAGGTGTGTTGTGAGTATGAAAAGTAAAATAAGAGAGAGAATGTGGGGTAGGGAATAGTAAGTTGATTGGTGTTGTGAGTGTAAAACCACTAAGAAGTCTAAAACAACCAAGGAGCTACTTGATTATCTTACTGAGAGATTTGAAACACCATCTGCGGTGAACAAGGTTGACTTGATACGCAAGATGAGGAATCTCAAGATGTGTAAGAGTGAGGATCATTAGCTAAACACATCGATGAGTACATGGATGTTATAGACTCATTGGATGCGTTGGAGATAACTTTCGGTGATGAGGTACATGCTTTGGTTTTACTAACATCCTTACCAGCGAGTTTGGAGCGGGACGGTTACAGAGTTAAGTGCTTCAGCAGGTAAGAATAAATTGAAGTTTGATGATGTCAAGGATCTACTTCTGAGCGAGGAAAATCGTTTTAAAGAAGTTGGGGACACCGTCTACTTCGGGATCGGATTTGGCTATGACTAGTAGGGGAAGGTCGGGTTCTAGCAACAAAGGGAGAACGGAATCAAGGGAAAGCGTAATCAGTGGTAAGGGTAAAGCTGTAGAGAACAAAGAAAGACCAAGGGCGCAAGAGGATCGGTTGAGTGCTATCATTGTAAGGGGTTAGGACACTACAAGAGGGATTGTCCCAGGCGAAGGGATAAATCGGTGAATGTGGTAAACTGAGGTGAAGATGTACTGATTGTGAGTGTTAGTAGTGCGCTAGAATCATGGGTGCTGGATTCGGGAGCATCATTCCACTCGTGCGGGCATGCAGAGGAGATGGAAAATTATACTTCCAGTGATTTCAAAAAGGTCTATTTGGCGGATGGCGAGCCTTTGGAAATCAAGGGAAGGGGGATGTCAGAATAGGAGCATCGGACGGGAAGGTCTTACATCTACACGGGGGTCAGACACATTCCGGGTTTGAAAAAGAACTTGTTATCAGTTGGGAAGCTGGATGAAGAAGGTTACATGGTAACTTTTAGCTGCAGGAACTGGGTTGTTATCTAGGAGATTCTGAGATCGCTCAAGGTAATAAGGAAGGTATATCGTATTTTACGAACAACACCAAGGATAGTATCGCGGTAGCGTCAGCTAAGGGGTGATACGGAATTGTGGCACTGTCGATTGGGTCACATGAGTGAGAAGAGGATGCAGATACTTTGCCCAAAGGGAAGACTATCGGGTTTGAAGATAGTCGACGTAGGTATTTGCGAAGACTATGTGTTTGGCAAACAGGCAAGAAGTAATTTCTCGAGGACAGGTAGGGCTTTGAGGGAAGCAAAGTTAGAATTGGCTCACACGGATTTGTGGGGACTGGCCCCAGTAACTTCTCTAGGTTGTGCATCATATTACATAACCTTCATTGATGACTCTACAAGGAAGGTCTGGGTTTACTTCTTAAAGGGGAAAGATGAAGCTTTCGGGGTATTTAATAAGTGGAAGGCCTTGGTAGAGACACAGGCGGGACTCAAGGTTAAATGCTTGAGGTCTAATAATGGTGGGGAGTATGAGCTCGGGGAGTTCAAGGAATACTGTTATGCGAATGAGATCCGCATGGAAATTCCAAACTCGGGTGGGAGCAAGATGGTTCATGATGACCAAGATCAAGGGCTCACTGAAGATGAACTATATACTCCAGGACCGGATATTCCACTGCGTAGATCTAACAAAGAGTGTAGATCGGATGGCAAGGCTCTATATTTCTCAAGCAAGGATGTGTTGAAGCTATGCATAGCTTTAACGGGGCTTGGAGAATAGGAGAGGAGGACGGCACTACCATGATCGAGGTGAGCACTAGGAAGGCACTAAGGATGAGTTTAAGAACGGATACGGGGCTTATATGCGGTTGATCTCTAGGTGGGAGATTGTTGGAATTGAGGACCAACCGGGAACTAGCGATCGGAGCAAAGGAAGAAATTCGCGTCAGGAAGGCTGGTGGAACGGGCGCTCGCCTACGTAGAGGGAAGGCGTTCGCCCGCTTGGGCAGTAAGCATTAGCCTTTTCGGAGTTTTGGACCGGGCGCTCGCCTCGCGTGTTAGGGCATATCTTGGCCAGGCTGAAATTTAGAGCAGATTTTTTGGGTTTCCTTGTCCGTCTATCTAGGGTTAGGTTTTATTCTAGGATGCCTATATAAGAAGGGTTCCTCCCTTAAACTCATTGTAACTCCAAATTTACATATTATAGTGCAAGATCCTGGCTTGGTAGTGCCCCCAGATGTAGTCAAAAATATTGACGAACTGGGTAAACAATTCTTTGTGTTCTCTTTACTGTTTTTGCTTCTTTTATCGTTCTTGCTTGTTGGGGTTTGCGTGTTATATTCTTGCGATCTATTTGGTTTAGAGGGTCTATACCACAACACTTTCTCCTGATGGTTATAAATATTATATTATTTTCGTTGATCATCACTCAAAGTACATCTGGTTTTATCCAATAGACCTTTATTGCGACAATAATGGTGCTATTGCTCAAGTAAAGGAACCAAGAGCACATCAAAGATCCAAACACATACTTAGGCGTTTTCATCTCATTCGAGAAATCGTAAAGAGGGAGGACGTAAAGATATGCAGAGTACCAACGGATGATAACATAGCTGATCCGCTAACAAATGGACTTCCTCAAGCTAAACTTGATGGTCATGTTAGGTCCATGGGTATTAGATACACTAGTGATTGGGCCTAGTGCAAGTGAGAGATTGTTGGTGTATATGCCCTAGGCATGTTATTTGGCTCGTTGTTTGACAATGTTTGTTATCACTTTTCATTTATATAAAGAGAAGTTTTAGATTATTATTTGTTGTTACTTGTTTTTGTTATAATAATCTCCGTCCCTAGTACTTATGAAAAACTAGTATAAGTTTAATTCGATGATCATATGATGATCATATGTATGGGATACAAGTTAAACTTATAGGTATGTGTTGGGGAACACAAACTGGACATGACCCAACTATGAGGTTTATGTCATGGTCAAAATGTCAAAATTAAACCTCTAATAGTTATATCATTTGAATCCTTAGACCTGAGATTATTACGACTTTCCACATAATGGAGATCATGTTTGACATATTCAAACATCACTCTTAACCAAGTGATTATAAAGGATATGATTGGCATGATCGAAGCTACGTAGGGAAGTGTAATAAGTTAAGATGAAATTTGTCCATCCTCGTGAGAAATGTCAAGTTTGGGCCCTCGATGAATAGTATTGATGAAATGCATGGCCGTGCTCAAATGAATTGGTATGATCAATGTCATTTGTATTATCAAACTATTTGGAATCGAGAAAAGTATTGAGCATTGTAAGTTGACCATTGATCATGCTTACGCTCAATGATATCGTGGAAAAAAAGATTGTGATATGTTCTATAAAGGATAAGCAAACTTTGATAAAGTTGTATTATTTGGGTAATCATGATGGCTTGCTAGGGTGCGCTCATGATTTATGAGAATAAATGTGTTTGGGCTCATTACCCAACTTGATATAATCCTATGGGTCACACACAATAGAACGAATTGTTAAAAGGCAAAAATAGCAGATTTTTTGGTCTGGCACGACCGTGCCAGATGCTGAGCACGACCGTGCCAAATGGCATGACTGTGCCAGTAATAATTATCGGGGAGTGCTCGTGCGCACCAATTGGCACGACCATGCAATTTTAGGGCACGGTCGTGCAAGTTTTAGGGCACAACAGTGCCAAATGTGTCTGGGCCGATTTCTTGCAGTTTAATTGTGGTGACGGGATTTAGGTTTCCTAGGTCCTTAAGGGTTAAAGACTAGGACCTATATAAGCATCTTTTCACCAGCCATTAAACATATGAAACCTAGTTGTTGGGAGAGAAACAATGGTCTTGATCAAGATTGAGAATCAAAGATCAAGAACCCTAAATTCATATAGCCTATTTTGGATCTTGCAGTCCAGATCAAGAAGGAGTTCTTGATATTCATTCACGTGTGGATATCCATAGAGGATGATTGCTTAATCATCTTCTAGTTCGTGTTCCTGCGATCAAGACTTGAAGAAAGCTTTGAGAAGATCAAATCTTAAAGAACGAAGTTTTTAAGATCCGAAAAATTTTTAAAGCTCCATCACGGTTAGTATTCTAAATTCACCTCCGTATTAATTTAATCATTTTGAATGGATCTAGGCTTTTGGGTTTATTCCGCTGCGCATGATTGTGCAAAACCTAACATAAACTTCTTAGTAATAAGAGTCATGTCATCTTCTTCAAGATTAAATTTTTTAATCTCAGTGGACAGTTCAACCATTTTTTTAGGAATATCTGTAGAACTAGCTAAAGCTATATCAATTTTTTTGAACTCAAAAATAGTGAGGATTCCAACAATAGCATCAAGGCTAACAGTATTGACATCACTTGTTTCCTCAATAACAGCTACTTTAATGTTAAACCTTTCAAGAATGGATCTTATGATCTTACTGACAAGTCTAGCATTTGATATAACTTCTCCTAGACCTAGACATGCATTAGATATTTCAAACATTCAAGGGGAATAATTACCAATGGTCTAATTTTCTTCTAATCTGAGGTTCTCAAATTTTCCATAAGGATTCTAAGCCTAATAGCCTTCACACTGGGAGCATTTTCACATTGCATCTGCAAAGTGTCCCAAATAGATTTAGCTATAGTTTGATTATTGATAAGCCTAAACATATTTGACATCAACATAGCTGAAATGGCCCCCATTGCCTTGGAAATGAAATTAGCCAAGTTGATTTCATCAACACAATATTCATGCTCAGGTTTTCTTTCAAAAATGACCCCCCGGGTAGTAGCATGTGTTACTTCTTTTGTATGGGGTGTCCAAGCCACAAGAATTCTCATCCATGCTCTTTTATCAATGGATTTGTTATGTAGATGCGCATCTTGGCTTTCCAAAGAGGATAACTGGTGTCATTTAGGACAGGAGGTTTATTACCATGGTTTAAATTGACATTACATTATGACTACACTTTCTTGGATCGACATTCAGCGTAGTTGAGTGTGGCTCTTAACGCAAATAAAAGTTTGGTGTAGCTAGGAATATTAGAAAACAAACTCACATAAAATAGAAAGTAGATGTGTGGGCAGGTGTGGTACACAACCTCACACACAACTTTACACAGCATATCGGAATTAAAAAACAAATATATATCGTCTACTGGTTCAACTTCAGTAACTAGACTATGAGCCCAAAAAAGATTTCACTATTAAAAGATGTTTACAGACTTAAACAATACTAGTGAAATATGAAAAGAACTAAAAATACAAAAAAACAAACCTATTACTAAGTTTTGATGAAAGCTTATGATGTGTTGCACAAAGATTGCAACATACCTCTCAAATATAGACTCAAGACAAAACAAGCATGAGAGCTTTCAGAAAAAAGTTTTGAAGAAAGCGTGCCAAGGCTGAAGAACTTGATCATTTTTTATAGCTTTAGAATCCTTCTTTAACTTGGACTTTGATCTCTTTGATTTGTGCAATCTCCTCTTTCTTTCTCCCAAGGACTCGGCCCATGCAAATCCTACACATTGGGATAAACACAACTCCAATGAAGATCACATTAGAGTTAGTATGTTAGTCCTAAAATATAGTTAGTGATATATATGCATAAATAAAACTACAACAACAACAACATTACCCCACAGTGCCGCAAAGGCTCCCACCTATGGTGGGGTAAGGGAGGGTCGGATGTACGCAGCCTTGCCCCTGTATTAAAGCACAGAGAGGGCTGTTTCCAGATGACCCATGATGAAAATTGCGTCGAAAATTGCATGGACTGACTGCTGCCTTCATCACAAAGAAGCGCAGACATTTAGTGACATTTTGCTTTATTCCATCATATTCCCAAGCCAAAAAAAGTGAGTCTTTGGCTCCATCGGAAATGATGGAAACAATATGCATAAATAAAACTAATGTACATAATTAAAAGATCTTTACTTAATAATAAAAAAACTAATTAAATTATAAGATCTTTAAAATAAATCTTGCACCAAAACTTGCATCACATGTCTAAGAAGAGTTGAGATATTCTCACTCTTTAGTGATCATAACGAGGTAACTCTTTGATTGTATGCAATCGCACCATGAGG
>JAOWBW010001423.1:307139-356919 GCA_026119855.1 Campanula takesimana
GTGAGGTAGGTGAGATTGAAAACTTTGTGTCTTAGAGATTTTTGGCAAATGATAAGTTATCAGATTTTAGCTAAGGCACATGAGGAAGACAAACAACAAGAATTCCCAATTGTTCTTAAATCTGAAAGATCAAACACTAAAAGACAAACGAGATTAATATGAACAACAAAACAGATGAACAGACTTAAAGTAAATTTTACAGAATGAAAAGAGCAGTAAATAAAGAATACAATGATTGGAAAAGGTTCGATCTGTTAAAAGATCTAGCCCCTTTATACCAAGATTGGTCAGTCTTAGATTTTGAATGAGGTATATATTAGATTCACTTGAGTACAGATTCCAGAGATGAAAGTATTTGAATCAATACCTATTCTATGAAGAACAATCCTAGACTTAGACCATTGTATCCCTATGATTCCATCTATGTGGATTGATCAATCGGGGTGAGTGTGTGTAGACACCCCGCCTTGGACCGCTCACCCCGATTGCACATTTGATTTTGTGTTTCTCCCCATTTTAAGTGTTCTCGTTAGTTTCTGTCACTTCCGTTAAGTTCCTGACTGACTTCGTTAAGTCCAGGGACTAAACTGAATGACAGGGCTGACTTTCTAGTCCATTCTGTCAAAATTGCCTTCTCTGAGTCGCGCGCCTCCGACAGGAGGATCCAGGCGCGCGCGCCTCCCGCCCCCAAAGCAGGAAGCGCGCGCCTCTGGGCGTCAGTTACAGATTTCTGGCCAGGATTCCCTCCCTTGCTCAATTTACAGGATTTTTCCGGAAGGATTTCTTGGTGACTGAGTTTTGGCACCAAAAACACCCTCTTTCACCTATAAAAACCTCTCTTTACCTCCATTTTCAGAGACCGAAAATTGAACTTACAAAAACTATACCAAAATCACTTTCTAAGGTTCTCCAAGGATCATCAAGCAATACTTGAAGGTCTTCAAATTGTAGGTAAAAGTCCATCTTTTCCTTCCTTTTCTACTTCATCTCCTCTCTCTCTTTTACTTTAATCAAATGTGCAATCACCCAAATCATTTTGGGACATGACTCTAATGATCACCTCATCTCATTGAGGTTGGTTAAGGAGTTATCTCCTACATTCCAAATCCTATTTTAAAACCCCCCTTTTCATGACTTAAAGAAGAAGAAGAAGAACATTTTCATTCATGTAGATTTTGATCAAGCAAGACCAACTTTAGTTGGGCGAGATGGGTGTTTCGGTACTTCCCATCTCGTAATCTAACCCCCGAACCTCAAAACAAAGAATCTCTGTTTTCGTAATCAAACTTAGGCTACAATCAATAGGTTTTTCTTATGTTCCTCAAAACATAGGTGGCGACTCTAAAAACAAGTTAGACATCCTAGGATAATATCACCGCTCGAGCCTAAGGCCGTGGTGTTCCCCCGGGTATCTACAGTGGCGACTCTGCTGGGGACGTTTTGAGGGTTAAACTTGCGTTCTGATCGAAATCTACATCTTTTCTGGGCATTCTGTTTCCTGATGGGGGAGGCGCGCGCGTCTGGCCTTTTAAGCCTAAGGCGCGCGCATCCCGCATCAAGACCAGAATCGCCCACTTCTTCATGTTCTTCATCTTCTTCTTCTGTTATTCTGCACTAATCACTTCTGCAGGGGTTACAATATGAACATAGGACCAGGGCAATCCCCTGAGTCCAAAGTCTGACATTCTGATAGGTGTGTCCCAGAAGCGCGCGCCTCCCATAATAATTGCGCCATGCGCGCGCGTCCCACATCAGCACTCAGAGGCGCACGCTTCTGGGTTGGTTCCAGAACAGAGACAGGTTTCAGTGACTGAGCAGTACAGTGGGGGTGTGGGCACAGTTGCCTGCATCAGAACAGAATTGAACCTCTCGGACTGTTTAATTTTGTGTTTTATTTACCGGTCACACGGGTGATTCGGGAGTTGTAATTTTATGTGTTTGTTTTCTTTCTTTCAAAAAAAAAAAAAAAATATAAAAAAATTTTTGTCACTTGTTAGACCTCACACTACATGCACATATTCCTATGAACTGCTCACTATCGAGTCGCACAAGTCCAACCCCAAACCCGTCGAGGCCCGTCCTAGAAAGTTTCAAGCTCCACCAGACCTTGGCTCTTTCGAAGCGGTAAACCTCAGCCCGTGGCGTAGTTCAAGACTACATGCCGGGGGTGACCTTTGAGCCTCATATTCAAGCCGAGCACAAACCACACAATTCTAGTTAGGGTCTAACACTCCGTGACTCAAGTCGGTTTCCATGTACCGAGATTTCCCTAAACTAATGTCTTCAAATCATACATGCCAACTTGTTGAAAGGGACGCAATAAAAATCCGTCCCCAAAAGTGGTTATTTTGGACGAAAATAAAAATCCGTCCCCGCATGTATGCTTTACTACATTAATTTAGTCTAATCCCGATACATGTAGGATTCACAAACGCGATGGAATCCGATGAGTATATGGGACCGCGAGATGGTCTATATACTAGTGTGACGATTCCATTATTTTCTTAGAAACCCCAAAAGGGATTCATTCCCTCCGACTTATAAAAAAAAAAAAAAAAAAAAGAGTCTTTTCTTATGTGGTTCGAGTCGTGTGCCAACTGTGTGTTCTAAGCCTCTTCATGGACCGCAAGTGTTACTCAAGACTGACAAGGGCCTCTTCTGCAATATAGGTTCAATTGGTACTTACAAAGTCTACCGGGATTCAGCAAATCGGTTAGTCCGTGAAGAGATCACTCCAACAGCTCCACATCAACCATGACCGGCAGCAGCAACACCATGTCTCTCGAACAGCTCTCAACTATGGTCCAACTCCTCCAAGAGCAAGTCTCCACCCTTAACAAGGAGGCACAAAGCAAAGACGACATTTGGCAATCCCACCTCGACAGCCAAAGGGAGGCCCACGAGGCCGAAATGGAGCTAATGAAAGAAAAGCTCACCAACCTTGCCAAGGGAAAGAACAAGAACAATGATGATGAATCCGAATGGACCGAGGGTTTGTTCAAAAGTCCGTATGTCAACACCCGCACCAAGAAAATGGGGGAACCAAGTTCCGAGAACAATGAGCCCAAAATGGTGGATTCTATCATGGCCTACATCGACCAAAAATTCAATGGGCTCAACATGGGGAAAGGCTCCGACACAAGCCTTTATCAATCATCCATCCTCATGAGTACTATGGCCGCTCTTCCCGATAAGTTCAAGATGCCCGACATAAGCAAATTCAAGGGCAACTCTTGTCCTATGGCTCACATCGAGACTTATATTTGGGCAATGGTTCCAAAGAAGGTCTCCACCAAGGTGATGGCTCAATGCTTTCCTCTCACTCTCGAGGGGGCGGCAAAAGATTGGTATGCTACTCTCCCGCTCACTGTCCGTCTTGATTGGGACTCCGCCATGCTTGCCTTCAAGAACCAATACCAAGGCAACACCACTCACCGCCCCACCACGAGGAGAGCTAGAGAACACTACTCAACGAGACAATGAGTCCTTCATCGACTTCACAAGGAGATGGAATGACAAACTCTCTGAAATTGTTGAGAGGCCGAACACAAAAGAGCAAATGGACATATTTCTCAAGTGTCTCAAGATTGATCTCCGCACTCACCTAAGTGGGGCTTGCTACTCACGACTTCTCCCAAATGTATGAGGCGGGGGTACGCATGGATGACTTGCTCAAGGAGATTAAGAAGACCACTCCTACTTACCGCTACAAGGGCCGCTTCCAACTCCACAAAAGAGGCCTCGGTCAACGCCGTCACTATTGACAAGGGGAATTACAAAAAGGTTCCTCCACCTCAAGGGAAAAGGCCCGAAGTGACCGTGTCTACACGCCTCTCCAAGGCATGACTCAAACCGAAGTGTTCGAGGTCCTCAAGGCAAAGGGTCAAGTCACACCCGTGCAAGGGTACCAACCCAAGACGATCCACTCCAATCATGCTCACCACAAATATTGTGGCTACCACCAATATAGTGGCCACACCACCGAGGAATGCTTCGTTCTCCGCAATGTCATTCAAGATCTCATAGATAAGAAAGAATTTGTAGTGACTAATGACGAGCATGTCAATGTAATAGGAGAACTTGAGGGGACCACCCATTCAATCCCAATTGTGAATGGGGGCCCCAATGTTATGAATAAACTTGACAATTCTTGTTATGTAGTGACTTACGATGAGGTAATGAGGGAAGTACTAGAGAATAGGAAAAAGAAGCAAGATGGGAACGTCAACATGCTAACTCGATCCGGTCGAGTCATAGCAAGCAACCCTTCCACTTCCGCACCGAGCTCCTCTTCTCAAAAGCCGCAAGCTCACAACGCTCCCGAAGATCCTCTACTTGTCCAACTCAAGAAAACTCAAGCCAACATCTCTATTTGGGACCTCATTGCATCCTCAAAGAAACATCGAGATCTTGTCATCCGCAATCTCGATGATACATCAGTTTCTCCCGATACTACTCCCGAGGACCTCACGGCAATGATTGGTCACATTCATTTTGCCAACGTCATCACCTTTGCCGATATGGACCTTCCACCGTTTGGTTCCGACCACAACGAAGCTATTTACCTCAAGGTACGAGCAAGGGGGAGGCCCGTCTCAAGAGTCTTAGTGGACGGTGGTTCCGCACTCAATCTCATGCCTGGTAGAATCATGGGCATACTGGGGCTTAAGGATTCTGATTTGAAGCCTTCTACTCAAGTAATCCGAGGTTATGACAGCACCGCCCGTACAGTCATGGGTATGATCGAAATTGACATTGAGTTTGGGAGCATGGTCATGTCCGTTCCATTCCAAGTGCTTGATATCCCGGCCTCGTTCAACTTACTGTTGGGTCGACCATGGATTCATAGTGCTAATGCCGTACCGTCAACTCTCCACCAATGTGTCAAGATCCGAAATGGTGATGAAATAGTGACCGTAATGGCTGAAAACATCACTATCCACAGAAAAGGTGAGCCCGTCCACCAAGTTCAGCATGGTCTACCAGACTCCACTCTCTCCGGCGTCTCAATCAACGCCATTGACAAAGAAGGGGAAACGGATCATGGACCCCCAGCAATCACAAAGTCCTCCGCATGATGAGAATATGGACTACTTCCCTGGTTTAGGCTTAGGGAAATATCAGCAAGGAATCCTACATCCCGTGCAAGTCCCATTTGTCAAGAACACCTTCGGTTTGGGGTATGAGCCTTCCAAAGAAGACTTGAAACAAGAGCAAGCAATCAAGAACGAAAAGGCCCGAGCTCGTAAAGAAGGCCGTCGTTATGAGGTCCCTAATCTAAGGCCTTACCGCAAGACGTTGAATGGTTATTTTGTCCGCCAAGGGGAAGACGTTCCATACATGATCTTTCCCGAACCGTGGGTTAACAATAAGGGTGTCAAAAAGCCCGGCCTCGAAATCTTCTCCGATTGTGAGATCCAGAAATCCGAAAGGGAACCAACTCCCATGTCGCCACGTGAATGGTGGGGAAGGAAGGTGACTATAGAGTCCGAGACAGAAATCACCGTGGGGGAAGAACTGACAGATTTAGCCTCCATGTTCGAAGAGCTTGCCATATGAATGAATGCCAAGTCAACGCCATCCATGACACCGTCATCATGAACGAGACTATCAGTGAGATCCCGCCAAGCTCCGAGCCGATCAACAATTGGTATTCAACAAAAGGGCCCGTGGTATCCGAGGAATTCTTAGTCCAAGAAATGGGTTGCATACCCCGCACAGCAACAAAGGAAGAGCAGCTCACACTTACTTTCGAGTCCGAGTGTCTCTAATACCCTCACCCAAGAGGATTTGGAGGCCATAGCCGAGCGTGTGTTTCCTTTCTTTGCTAATGAAAAATTTGATATTTCTGAGTACCCTGAGATTGCAAACATCATAAATGATGAATTAACTAATAATGAACTTAACAACAAGTTAATAACGATTCAAATTATGATGAAATAGACCACGAAAACACAACATACTTAAATGAACTTGCTCAACAAGTCCGTAGTCGTGGCGAGAATGGTCCAAAGGCTGACGAAGAATTGCATGTTGTTAATCTGGGTACCGAAGAAGAGCCAAAAGAAACCAAGATTGGAAGCTTCTTCAAGGGAGACGACAGAGACAGATTGACTGCATTACTACGGGAGTTCGTGGATGTGTTCGCATGGTCATACAAAGACATGCCGGGTTTAGACAGAAAGGTAGCGGAGCACAGGATTCCGATCAGAGAAGATGCCAGGCCAGTAAAGCAGAAGCTCAGAAAGATCAAGCCAGAATGGTCTCTGCAGGTCAAAGAAGAGATTGAGAAGCTCCTCAGTGTGGGTTTCATCAAGGTTATCGAGTATCCGACATGGTTAGCCAACATTGTGACAGTCAGGAAGGCGAACGGCAAGGTTCGAGTTTGTGTAGACTTCCGGGATTTAAACAAAGCTTCCCCAAAGGATGATTTTCCACTCCCTAATATCGACATGCTAGTCGACTCCACTGCTGCCTACGAGGTTCGCTCATTCGTGGATGGGTTCGCTGGGTACAATCAGATTCTCATGGCCGAGGAAGATCAACATAAGACAGCCTTCACAACACCGTGGGGTACCTTTTGCTACACAGTCATGCCATTTGGGTTAAGAAACGCTGGGGCTTCCTACCAAAGAGCCGTGACAGACTTGTTCCACGATATGATTCACAAAGAAATCGAGGTCTATGTGGACGACATGATCATTCACTCCAAAGGGACCGATGGTCAACATTTAATCGATCTCCGCAAGTTCTTCGAAAGGCTTCGTCAACACAAGATGAGGCTCAACCCTGCAAAGTGCACATTCGGGGTTATCCGAGGCAAAGTTCTTGGTTATATGGTCACTGAAAGGGGAATCGAAGTAGACCCCTCCAAAATCAAGGCAATCATTGACATGCCTCCTCCAAAGACGCAGAAAGAGATTAAAGGTTTCATGGGCAGACTACAATACATCAGTCGGTTTGTGCACCAACTCACTTCCATGTGCGAGCCAATCTTCAAGTTACTCAAGAAGAATGTGGCTCTAGAATGGACCGACGCGTGCCAAGAAGCCTTCGATCAAGTGAAGCATTACTTGACGTGCCCTCCTGTTCTAGTTCCGCCGCACAAGGAGAAACCTCTGTTGCTTTATCTCACTGTCAATGATGAAGCCCTAGGGGCTATGTTAGCACAAGAGCAACGAGAGTCCACAAAGGAGAACGCCATTTATTTTGTCAGTCGCCGATTCCAAGGAGGCGAAAAGAACTACTCTGTCTTAGAGAAGTCATGTGCAGCATTGGTTTGGGTCACTCAAAAGCTCAAACACTATATGGAAGCTTTTCCGATCAAGCTAGTAGCAAAGGTGGACCCGCTCCGCTACATCTTCGAGAAGCCTTTCATGTCAACAAGAATAGCCAAATGGTACTTCATGCTCGCCGGCTATGATATCACTTACGTCACACTAAAATCCGTCAGGGGGAAAGTGTTCAGTGACCAGCTTGCCGAATTCCCGTGTGACGAAGTGAAGGGGGAAGATGTACAGTTCCCCGACGAGCATTTAATTTGTACTGCAACCGAGGAAGACAAGTGGCAACTTTTTTTCGATGGCGCCGCCAATAAACACCGTTTTGGTATAGGGGTATTGCTTGTCGATCCAAAAGACATCTACACTCCCATTGCCATACGCCTGGAATTCGAAGCTACCAACAACATTGCCGAGTACGAAGCATGTATAGCGGGCTCGAAGCAGCTCTCGAAAGAAACGTCACGGAACTAGAAGTGTTCGGCGACTCTTTGCTCCTTATCAATCAGCAATCGGGTAAATGGCGAACCCAAGACCCGACTCTCCAACAGTATGGTCAGCACCTTGAAGAACTGGTTGAACAATTCCAAGAGATCACTTTCAACTACCTGCCAAGAGATAAGAATCGCTTCGCCGATGCACTGGCCACTATAGCTTCATTAGTTGAAATGCCCAAAGGAAAATGGTGAAGCCTTTCAAAATTGCTCGAAGGAACAGTCCGGCATATTGCATGACATCGAGATCAACGAGGTTCAAACAAACTCTCCGTGGTATTCGATATCATGAACTTCCTCAAAGACGGCACTTATCCCGAGAACATCAATAAGAAGTCTCAAGCAGCTCTGCAAAGGTTAGCCTCTCGGTACGTACTGATTGGGGACCGAGTCTATAAAAGGCACCACGACGGGATCAATCTCTTATGCGCCAATGAGACCGAAGCTCAAGAGATAATGTGTGAAGTGCACGAAGGAGAATGTGGACCCCACATGAATGGGTTTTGCTAGTCAAGAAGATACTTCGCATTGGTTACTATTGGAGCACTATGGAACGAGACTGTATCGAGAAAGTCAAAAGGTGTGCCAAGTGCCAATTCCACGCTAATCTGCAACATGCTCCACCCTCACAACTTTACAACATGGTCACACCTTGGCCTTTCTCTTGTTGGGGGATAGACATCATCGGTAAAGTTCATCCTGCCGGGAGCAATGGGCAGTCATTCGTCCTAGTCAGTCGACTACTTCACAAAGTAGGTCGAAGCACAAGCCTATCGAACCCTCAACGCCAAGAAAGTGGCCGAATTTGTAAAGATTAATATCATGTGCCGATACGGCGTGCCTCATGAAATCATTTCCGACAACGGCTCTCACTTGAGAAGGAAATGGATGCACTTTTGGTAGAATACAAGATCACCAAGCACAAGTCATCTCCTTACCGGCCCCAAGCAAATGGCGCAGTCGAAGCAGCAAATAAGACCATCGAGACCATCGTCAAGAAAATGGCCTCAACAGGAAGGGATTGGCCCGAAGCTACCATTAGCATTGTGGGGCTACCGCACATCAATACGATCCGCAACAGGAGAAACTCCTTATGCATTGGTCTATGGTTCTGAAGCCGTGCTCCCTATCGAACTTGAAGTCCCATCTCTACGGGTCCTCCTCGAGAATCAAGTCAACGAGGTCAACTGGATGCAAAGTCGATACGAACAGCTAGCCTTACTCGACGAGAAAAGGTTAAGAGCACTCGAACGCACGAGGGCATATCAGCAAAGGATGGCAAGAGCTTTCAACAAAAAAGTGAAGCCTCGAAACATCAATGTGGGAGATTTGGTCTTAAGACAACATCCTCCTAATGCCATGAATCCCCTGGGGAAATGGGGACCCCGATGGATCGGTCCGTACGTGGTCAAAAAGATACTAAGCGGTGGTGCAGTCCGGCTCGTGGATTTAGATGGTGACCAGCTGCCAAAGGAGGTCAACCTCGACAAGCTCAAGAGGTTCTACGCTTAATAAACAAAGACCATTAAAAAAAAAAAAAAAAAAAAAAAAAAAATCGCTCGCTAGGTTGAAAACCCGCAAGGGCGGCCTAGGCAAAAATTAGAGCACGTGCAAAAAAGAAGCCCGCTAGATTGAAAACCCGAAAGGGCGGTCTAGGCAAAAAACAGGGTGCACAACAAAAAAAAAAAAAAAAAAAAAAAAATGGTCTTTGTTTGTTTGAACTACGAAGACCTGAGCCTCCCAACTGGAGGAACGTAGGCAACCTTCGGGTGCGGTCTAAAACATATCAAAAATACCCAATTCACTTCAAATAACAAAATGCAATTTTTATTCATTCAATGAATTATTCAAACCATTACAACGGATTTATTGAGCAACAAAAGACATCAAAATATTAAATCCTAAAACAAAGTGGTCTAATTGCAATCTCTTGGGGTACAAAGAAAAATCTAATCTTTCTTAGGTTTGGGAACCCATTGCTTCTTGTTATGTCCTTTAGTCTTCTTGGATGGGACGGAACATTCTTGGGACCGCCAAGACGAGAGAAAACGCTAGGACGGGACGGAGCTTCATCAACGGCCTTCCCTTTACCCTTATCAAGCGGAGCCTTAGCGGGGACAACCATGGGACGCTTCCACACATAAGAGGAATTTCCTTTACCTTTCTTCTTCTTGGGAAAATGACGGGGTCTATAGTCCCGCACATGAACCACCGGTCTCACGGGGTCAACAACATCGTCATTGGGCCTTCCCAAACGATCAAAAACGCTCGGACGCTTCTCCACCATCGAGACGGACCCCACAGCTGGAACGGCGCTCACCATTGGAACGGACTTCTCACCCTCGGGGACGGAAACCTTAACTTCAAAGGAGAAAGTCATTGGGGCCATTATGACAAGAATTTTGTGATTTAGGAGGGGAAAGTGTTTGCAAAAGAATGCTGTGTGACCATTCTGGTCGAAAATAGTTCAAATTTATAGCTGTTGGAACATTCTGATCAGAAAAGAAAGGGGCTGTAATTCAGCAGGCCAGAAGCGCGCGCCTCCGACCAGGGCTTCACAACGCGGCGCGCCTCCCATAAGCAAGGCCCGACGCGCGCGCCTTTGACAGCAGTTCAGACAGAAACAGCCCTTGTCAGTTCAGAACAGAACCCAAGCACTTCAACATACCCAACCTGCAGCAAAATCAAATCCCAGCAACAAAAAGGAGTTCAAGCATCGACAACAAGCACCCTTTGGGCACACATTTGTTTGTAAAGAGTCAACATCTAAGATCGAGTCGCTAAAAGAACATAAAATGAGTAGTAAGATAACTAGGATTGTAAATACATGTTAAATGTTATTACAGGCAAAGTAAAAGTGTTTCAATCCCTCATCCTCTCAGCCACAACAGCTCGGGCACGTCATCACCAACACTGTGCTCACCCCCTGCTACGCTCTCTCGGTCTCCTCATCGTCATCATCATCCTCATCATCATCATCGTCATCATCATCCTCAGACTCAGATGTCTCAATCACAACATCAGGACGGGTCCTCTTGACAGCTCTCCTGATGAACTGGCGCCGCCCCGGCTCTGGCTACCCTCTCGGCTCAGACTCCTACTATGGCTCAGACTCCTGCTCAGCGACTGCCTCGCGAAGAGACAGCCTCATCAATGTCCAGTGCAGCATCCCTGCAGCCTCGTCCCATGCCCCGAGCACCTCGGGCAGCTCCTCTCGCAGCACCAGAGACAGCACCGCAGCATCTCTAGTCATGGCAGCAATATCCCTGCACAGCTCCAGCACCCTCTCCTCCAGCTGACGGAGCCTCCGCCTCATCCCTTTGTTCTGCCTACCCAAGTGCCTATAAGCAGCTACGGGCACCTGTTGCAACAAAGGACAGGGAAAGGAAATTACAAGGGACAGAAAAACAAGACTGGAACTGAGAAAATGCAAAGATGGTCAGAAAAACATACCACGCAGCCTGAGCGGGAGGCTCTCTCTCCGGTGACATATCCTCGGGAACAATCTCCCTCTGCTCCTCAAAGACCCCGAAGTTTGAATAAGTGTAATAAGGAGGAGGCAAAGGAGGATCAAAACAATACCCGGCACCAGTAGTGTAAAACCGAGCGGAGGTCGAAGGAGCAGCCTGTGATCTCCTCAGATCAGCGAACATAAAGCCCTGCATCAAGTTGTTCTCCCTGAAGAGGCCATAATCCTGATCCAAGTGAATATAAGGGACGGCATCAACCCCTACCATATATGCCGCACGATCAGCCTCTGAAAGTGACCTCCAGTTACGAGGGCAGAAAGGAGGAACGTCTGGAACTGCAGGATGAGGAGGGGTGTAAAAGTCTGTCACCTGGGTACCATGCTGCCAAAATACTCTGTCTCCCAAGTACAGAGCCATGCACTCACCCGAACTCATCAAAAGCCGAGAACGGGTAGGAATAAGAGTAAACTCAAACCAGTGCTGAACTGATCTCCACGGATACAAAGAAGGCAACAGACTCAGGCCTCAGGGTGTCCAAGTGCCGTCGGGCCGAAGTAAGACTAATGGGATTCGTGCCAGTCTTCACATTCCTCTCCTTATACACCCACCGTGCGCAGTCCGGATACTGGGGCTGGCCTTCCTTGGCAATCTTGAAATCCCTCAGATTCAGGATAGCAAAAGCCCAAAGCTGTAGACAAGAGGCAGAAACAAAGTTAATGACAGTCAACGAAAAAGGCAGTTATGACTAAGGCAAGGAGAATATAAAAGGGACAGTAAGTGGTATACCTCCCACAGCAAGCTGAAGCCCGTAACAGAGCTGGTGGTCGACGCTGGTCAAATCCATGCCGTGGTAACAAGCAGCCAAGCCCGCTGCGCCCCAGTTATACTGGCCGATCTGGTCCAAGTCCACTAACAAGTCAAGCAGAGCCAAAGAGGCCGAAGATCCCCCATTGGAAAACAGAGTGTGGGATAACAAGTACCAAATGAAGCAACGGGCCACAGCATCAACCCGATCAGCAGTAACACCCGAGCCTCAGCCATCAGATGCTGAAATAAGCCCGATTCTCCCCCATGTCACTCGAGAATTCTTAACCTCGAACCGACAGTCAACCAAGGCCAGTAACTCGTCCGGAGTCCGAGCAGCCCCTCTCAAACCAAAAGGGACAGGCACCCCCATGAACGGCAAGCCCGTCAAAGCTGTGAAATCAGTAGGCGTCATAGTCACCTCGCCCATGGGTAAATGAAGGTATGGGTGGTATCCCACCATCTCTCCCTCAATGCATGAACCACATCAGGGTCATTCTTCAAAGCTGGGAGGCTAGTGACAAAAAGACCAAAATGAGTCCCTGTGACTCGGGCCCGAACATTCTCGGGCAACCTCTTCCATATAGAGATGGGCCCATGAGCCCCACCGCGAATCTCTGTCAAACGGGTCCACTCCTGAAAGGAAAAGAGGAACAGCAAAAATTTCATCAGCACGACTGCTAGAAAACGGATGAACTCAACACAAAGACTTCAACGGCAGAACAATGTACAAGCAAGTGTGTGAACGTGAAAAGGGACATCCCAACATGTTTCTTACAACAAATCAGCAACAACAAACATCATGCAAAGAATGATCAATAAAGCTGCTGCAGCAATATCTCGGGTAAAGAAAACAGAACTTCATGAAGCCCGAAATCGACAAGAAAGGTGAGGCATTCTTACCAAACCCGAAGTCACGAAGTGAGAAATATGAGTATGAGGCCGGAAAGTAAGCAAGCTCGGGTCCATAGCTTCAACCCCAATTTCGGGCTCTCGCCCTGTGGCATCTCAAACGGAGGTGATTGCTGACGATCCGACATCGTTTCTTTGACGGAATTAATCCTAGAGCAGCAAGAAAGTGTTTGGGGTGATTTCTCTACGAAAATTGGGCTTGGAATTTGGAGGGTTCTTCAAATTTTTAAAAAATGGCCGAAAACAGCGAACAGCCTGTTTAAATGTGCTGAACTTATGCGCCAGGCGCGCGCCTCCCGACATACTCATCTGAGGCGCGCGCGTCCCATAACGAGGCTCGGACGCGCGCTCTTCCCATCAGCAGGCAGGTTCAGAAGAAGTCTCCCATGCAGAAGTCCATGCATCGTGCCAAGGTTTCCCCACGGATTCCGAACTCCCTAAGTTCTGTCACGGGTGCCACGCCCCCCTCAAAAGTCAATCTCAACATTTCATCCCCAGCAGGAACATTTTTCTGGTTGCAGTCAACTTTGCCCGTACCCCACAATTCAAAAGTCAAGTGTGACTCCAAATGGCACGAGACTTCAAAGCAATATTTCATCAAACGGATTCACTAACGGATTCGTCAACAAGGGTTCACCAACGGACTCATCCAAAGGATTCACTAACGGATTCATCAAACGGATTCACCAACGGATTCGTCAACAAGGGTTCACCAACGGACTCATCCAAGGGATTCACTAACGGATTCATCAAACGGATTCACCAACGGATTCGTCAACAAGGGTTCACCAACGGACTCATCCAAGGGATTCACTAACGGATTCATCAAACGGATTCACCAACGGATTCGTCAACAAGGGTTCACCAACGGACTCATCCAAGGGATTCACTAACGGATTCATCAAACGGATTCACCAACGGATTCGTCAACAAGGGTTCACCAACGGACTCATCCAAGGGATTCACTAACGGATTCATCAAACGGATTCACCAACGGATTCGTCAACAAGGGTTCACCAACGGACTCATCCAAGGGATTCACTAACGGATTCATCAAACGGATTCACCAACGGATTCGTCAACAAGGGTTCACAACGGACTCATCCAAGGGATTCACTAACGGATTCATCAAACGGATTCACCAACGGATTCGTCAACAAGGGTTCACCAACGGACTCATCCAAGGGATTCACTAACGGATTCATCAAACGGATTCACCAACGGATTCGTCAACAAGGGTTCACCAACGGACTCATCCAAGGGATTCACCAACGGATTCGTCAACAAGGGTTCACCAACGAACTCATCCAAGGGATTCACTAACGGATTCATCAGAAGGTTCACTAACGGCCTCATTCAAAACATTCAGCCGGCAGGTTCACCTAACGGATCATGCCACCCCCTCTATCAACAAAAGCCGCTCACACAGGGAGCGCACCACTATCTCTCGCAATTTCAAATACCTGCTTTCATCGAGTCTTTGCCTTTTTTGGTGATGTCCTCGGCGGGTGTTTTTAACTTTCGACGATGCATTTTGCTTTGCAATCCGCATCGCCGAGGGGCTCTGTAGACACCCCGCCTTGGACCGCTCACCCCGATTGCACATTTGATTTTGTGTTTCTCCCCGTTTTAAGTGTTCCTCGTTAGTTTCTGTCACTTCCGTTAAGTTCCTGACTAGCTTCGTTAAGTCCAGGGACTAAACTGAATGACAGGGCTGACTTTCTAGTCCATTCTGTCAAAATTGCCTTCTCTGAGTCGCGCGCCTCCGACAGGAGGATCCAGGCGCGCGCGCCTCCCGCCCCCAAAGCAGGAAGCGCGTGCCTCTGGGCGTCAGTTACAGATTTCTGGCCAGGATTCCCTCCCTTACTCAATTTACAGGATTTTGCCCGGGAAGGATTTCTTGGTGACTGAGTTTTGGCACCAAAAACACCCCTCTTTCACCTATAAAAACCTCTCTTTACCTCCATTTTCAGAGACCGAAAATTGAACTTACAAAAACTATACCAAAATCACTTTCTAAAGGTTCTCCAAGAATCAAATCAAGCAATACTTGAAGGCCTTCAAATTGTAGGTAAAAGTCCATCTTTTCCCTTCTTTTCTACTCCATCTCCTCTCTCTCTTTTACTTTAATCAAATGTGCAATCACCCAAATCATTTTGGGACATGACTCTAATGATCACCTCATCTCATTGAGGTTGGTTAAGGAGTTATCTCCTACATTCCAAATCCTATTCTAAACCCCCCCTTTTCATGACTTAAAGAAGAAGAAGAAGAACATTTTCATTCATGTAGATTTTGATCAAGCAAGACCAACTTTAGTTGGGCGAGATGGGTGTTTCGGTACTTCCCATCTCGTAATCTAACCCCCGAACCTCAAAACAAAGAATCTCTGTTTTCGTAATCAAACTTAGGCTACAATCAATAGGTTTTTCTTATGTTCCTCAAAACATAGGTGGCGACTCTAAAAACAAGTTAGACATCCTAGGATAATATCACGCGCTCGAGCCTAAGGCCGTGGTGTTCCCACCCGGGGTATCTACAGTGTGTGTGTAAGAATCAAAAGCTCTTTGGAGTCTATATTATTTTAGAGCGTAATGAAACTTGTGTGATGAGGCTTGAGATTTGATCTTGTAGGTTGCTGGAGATTTGTTGAAGACTTGAAGGTTGAGTGCTTGAAGATTCGAAGGATTCTGGAAATCTTGAATATGATCTTCAATCACCAAGAATTTCAACAGCAATTTCTCTCTTAGAATCTCAGCGTGAGTTCAATGAAGAACATAAGGACTATTTATAGCCTTGAAGGAGAAACTAGCCGTTGGAAATACTTGGGGTCCAAGTTGAAGGACAATGAGCTGTTGAATTCTAATTGGAGCTCAGTCTGAGTTGTCCTTTTGTTGTAGAGTCATGGTGGTCCAACTGTACTATGATGACAGTTGTATTCAAATTTGAAATTTGAATTTGCAACGTTCAAAACTAACCAAGGTAAGTACATAAGAGTGACCATGGTTAAGTTTGAACCAACTTGAGTTTTCTTCAACCAAGGTTTCATGCGGTAGGATGAGACATGCGGTAGACATCATGCGGCAAGGTAGACAGCATGAGGTAACCTTGGTCATGCGGCAGGCATAGGCTACGCGGTAGACAAGAGCCTTACCTCATATCTCCAGACTTAGAAAAATTGAGGGTCCTAATCTGCTAAGCCTATTCAACTATAAAGTGGACTATTCTAAATGAAGTACAAGTACTTCTTACAATATATCCTAAAGTTCATAAAGAGTAAAATAAGGTTATGAGATCAATCAAATTATGGTAATAGGAGTGGTTTATAATAATCATACCCAACAAACCAACATGAATGGCAACATGCTAGCAAAGAAAGTTATCCGACTAGGGTACTATTGGGCTACAATTGAAGCCGACTGCGTCGACATGGTTAAGAAATGCCACAAGTGTCAGATACATGCTAACCTACAACACGCACCACCATCCGTGTTATACCCCATGACATCTCCTTGGCCATTCTCTATATGGGGAATAGATGTCATTGGCAAAGTCTCACCGATAGGTCACAATGGACACTCATTCATGTTAGTCGCCATAGATTACTTCACCAAATGGATCGAAGCTCAATCATACAAAGTCTTAAATGCTAAGAAGGTGGCTGAGTTCATTAAGACCAACATCATATGCTGATATGGGGTACCTCATGAGATGATATCCGACAATGGCACACACTTTGAGAAAGAATGTGACCAACTACTTGCAGAGTACAAGATAGAAAGACATCAATCGTCACCGTACCAACCACAAACCAATGGAGCAGTAGAAGCTGCTAACAAAACCATAGAGACTATCATCATAAAAGTTCGCATACCTTTATAGAACATGCCACAATCCCTTTGTCCATAATGTCATTGAACACAAGTCATGGTCATTGAGTCAACTTGTTTTGTTCAATACTTTCTCGATCCCGAATATGTTGATAATCCAAATGACATTGATCCAATCAATTCACTTGAGTTTGGCCAAACATTTCATCAACATCATTCTACGAGGGGCCCAAGCTTGATGTTCCTCCCGGTTTTGAGATACCTTGGTACAAGAGGAAGAGGGAAAACAAGGCGGATCGTGGTCAAGCCCCTACTAAGTCAAGGAAGAAATTGATTTTTAAGAGTATCGAGAGATTGCTTTAGATAGACCAAATTTTTTATTTTTAGTGTTTTATTTATTTTTCTTTTGCAAGTTGGTAGCTCATGTTGGGAATTTTCCTATTGTTTTCTTTGAAATGCATTCAATTAATCAAAGAACAAGATTTTGATTTTTATTTATTGAATAGACCGGACCAAAAGGCTGCCTACGTTCTCTTTTTACATCAATTAAATAAGGAGCTCAGGTCATCGTAGTTCTTGTTCAAGAAAGAGAAAATGTGTGTCTGCTGCTGTTTGTTTGCTTGTCTCATACGAGACATGGATGTCTTGTACGAGACCCGCCCAAAGTTTTTTTTTTTTTTATATATGCACACCCTGGCTTTTGCCTAGACCACCTTTTCAGGTTTTCAATCTAGCGGGCTTCTTTTCTCGTGCTCTTTTTCTGAACAAGGGGACGGAGCTATGATTAGTACTTCTTCAGCTTGTCCATGTTGACGGGCTTCGGCAGTTGATCTCCATCTAGGTCTACGAGTTGTACCGCTCCTCCGGAGAAGATCTTCTTGACTATGTAAGGACCTATCCATCTTGGTCCCCATTTTCCCATGGGGTTGAACGGCCCATGACGATGTTCGCGTAGGACAAGGTCCCCTTCTTTGATGTTTCTGGATTTGACTTTCTTGTTGAATGCTCAGGCCATTCTTTATTGATATGCTTGGATATGCTCGGCGGCTCAAAGTCGTCATTCATCTAGCAGGGCTAGTTGTTTGTAATGGTTGTTCAACCATGTGACTTCATTTACTTGGTTTTCTAGGAGAACCCTTAGCGAAGGTACTTCTAATTCGATTGGTAACACTGCTTCCATCCCATAGGCTAGGGCATACGGGGTTTCACCGGTGGCGGTACGGATTGAGGTACGGTATCCTCAGAGTGAAAATGGTAGCTTCTCGTCCGGACCTCCTGCTGATCTGGACGGACCAAGAACAAGACCCGGTCGGACCTTGCTAGGATCCGGCCGGACCCCCTTTGCTACCCGGGCGGACCTAGTCGGTTTTGGCCTGGGGTTTTCCTGTTCCATTTTCTTACGAGTTTGGTCACTTGTTACCTATTTAGAATAGGTGAAACAAGTATAAAACCCACCTCTAGTAGCCCTAATCAGTCCATAGCTTTGTGAGTGCCTCCAAAGAGTTTGAGAGGATTATTTTCTTGTTCTAAGATCTCTTGGGTTAAGAACAAGAACACACCATAATAATTCCATATAGTTCTATACATTGTGAAAGCGTGTTTCACAATTTGGTCTAGCAACCAAGATCAAAAAGCTACTTGATATTCGTTCGTGGTGTGGATACCAATAGAGGGTGAAACTTATCATCTTCAAAGTCCGTGTTCCTGCTCTGTTCGTGATCAAAGTTTCAAGTCTCTACCAAGATTCAAGGTTGCATAATCAGAGGCATCAATGGTTAGTATTCTAGTATTCATTATGCATGTATTTGACTTAATCATATGAATGGATCTATGGGCTTTGGGTTTCATGAAAATTTAAATGCTTTAATTCCGCTGCGCATGTTATGAGGAAACCCAACATTTATACCCTAATAATTTAAAGACCAACAATATCAAAACATACCATTGAAATCTAAAAACAAGCTATAATTACTCCAATAAACATGAACAAGAATTATATAATAATTAAATGATATTTAGCATAGAGATCCGATAGTCACTACGCCCAATCCATGAACAAGGAATTTAGCTACTCATGGACATAGCAATGACCAGAAGAAAATAATCAGAAATTATAAACTTGGCTATTATGCTTGATGATGAAAAACTCCCAAATCTCGTTACAATCCTTGAAAAGTAAAATAAAACGTGAATAAAAATTGGGTAACCCTACAACTAAAACTGAAAGTACTTATACTAGGAAAATAAAACATAGCCAAAAAGGGAAAATAAACTGAAACACCTAAAAGATCGCAAAAAATAGGAGAGATGCGTTTAGACCAAAGTTACGTGACATCCGTTCTCCTTTCACGGTTCAGATTTTTATATTTCCATTAAAGTCCCTGGTGTTTCATATATTTCTAGTTTGGCACTCCAGTTTCCTTAAATTCCATAACAGTCCTCAGATTTCTGATTTTTGTAGTTTGATCCCTGGAACTTCTGTTTATTGCAGATTGACCCTCAATTGACATTGACTTGAACCATGACTTTGACTTGATGATTGGGAAATTTATGGCTTCTTGAAAATACATCATTAAATAACCAAAGATACCCTTAAAGTACCATGATTTCTAGCAAAGCCTACCATTACATAATAACTCAAAATACATCAAACCTAGTCTAATATACATCAATATAAAAGCTAAAAGTTTGGAAACATTAGAGATAAAACATTATAAAATCCACTACATCAAGGAACCTCTAGCACCCTCTATACCCTTAATTATTGGGTTTTGATGCATCATACGCAGCAGAATAAAACATAAGATCAAACACCCATGAGCCCGGATCCGTGCATGTTGATTAAATTAAATACAAGATGAAAGAAACTAACCCTTGAAGATCGAATCCATGAACACGGACTTTAGGTGTTGAAAAGCGAACACCCTCTATCGGTATCTACACGTCGAACGAACTCAAGAACACCTTCTTGATTGATTGCTAGATCCAAGTCTTGATGAAGAAATGATTTCTTCATAGGAATTATTTTGCTCTTTGATTATTGAGTTTGATGATTCTCAATCTCAAAACTAATAATCCTACCTCCCTATATTTTATTGTTTCTAAAAAATGTGTTATGATTCTAAAATCAACATTCGAGGCTGTCAAACCCAGCTGCATATATTTATATGAAGGTTTGACCTAATTCCTTTTGGGATCGGGATTCTTTGTCACACAAGAAATATTATCAAAACTGACCAGAAACGGGGGGGGGGGGGGGGGGGGGGCGACCGTATGGTTCATCAGGATCCATACGCCAGCCCTAGAGCTGTACGGTGGCCAGTTCTGTAATTCCCAAAATTTCAGCCTTTTTCCAATTCATTCTATTGTGTGTGACCCAATAGGATTATACTAAGTTGGCAATGAGTCCGAACCATTCAGAACCCGTAAGTCATAAGCGGACTCTAGCAAGCCATTATGACTACCCAATTAGTATAACTTTGAAAGTCATGAGTTACCTTGTAGAAACATATCACAATCCCTTTGTCACGCGATATCATATTGGACATAAGTTATGGTCAACGTCAACTTATGTTGTCCAATGCTTTCTCAATCCTGAGTAGATTGATATGGGCAAATGACATTGATCACATCAATTCATTTGGGTATGGCCATACACTATCATCATTCTCACTCATCGAGTGACCAAGCAGATATCTCTCTTAAGAGAGAGAAAAATCCCATCTTGACTTATCATTCTTCTCTACAAGAATCCGATTATGCCAATCATAGCCTTTATAACTACCCGGTTAAAGGTAGCGTTTGACTATGTCAAACATAACATTCATCATGTGGAAGACCATGATAATCTCAGGTCTAATTATATCAAATGATATAACTATTATGAGATTTAATTATGACATTTAACCATGACATAAATCTCATAACGGGTCTATCCAGTATATTGTTCTCCATTAAGTACCCACAAGTTTAATCCGCATCCCATGCACCATAATCATCATATGATTATCCATTAAACTCATGCTAGCCCTTCATAAGTGCTAGGGATAATGATTATTATAATAAGCATGCAAAAGATATAATAATCGGATTTGTTATCTCTATAATAATGAAGCTATGATGTAACGCATAGGCCTTTCTCAAGGTCCTAGGGAATAATATCCAACATTAATCGCCATAAATTTACTAACACTTAATAACTCCATTACGATAGTAACAAAATGACCTGGATCGTGATGTGGTGAATAAACTGGAAGCCCATACACTGGAAGCCAGTTAGAAAATATACATCCTCTAATGTGGTGGATGTCGTGAACCCTCGGAACCAGTAAAAATTCACACTCTGTGATTGTCATCTAACCAAAAGGCATGTAAAATATATTAGTCTCGGGGTGACAACGCTCTATAAATGCACTCACCAGGACCTTTCCACCTCCTAATAGAATACTTCGCATAATTGATACAATTGAGAATCCTTTATAAGTTTCATCTATCTTGTACTAGCGGTTGGTAGCACCTTCCACTCAACCGATTTTGAGGTGTGATTGTTACATTTTAACACAACTCTCTCCGTGACACCCCATACACGTGCAACTACATGATGAGTATATGTACGCAACAAATCCGGAAGAAAAGGGCTAGAAATAAACACCCTCCCCCTCTTCCACCTCGTCATCCACACCGTCATTTCTAGATTGGGATCATATCTTGTATCTGTTTTTGTTTCAGGCTCAGGCTCAGGTTCATGTTTAATTACAAAATCTGTATTTTCAAATTCTTCACGACTTTATTTTTTTTGATTTTTGATTAGAGGCTGTTGGTACCTTCCTATTATATATCTTCCCCGCAGATACATAAATCAATATTGATGTATATTCATTTTAGAGGAACAAACCCAAACAAATCAAATTTATAAACCCAAACAAATCAAATATATATAAGAAGTTTTATATGCAATTCTTTGGTTAGTTAAAATTATACTTTGTTCGGTTAAAAATTGCTGAACAAGTAACATTGTTTGGCGACCTAGGCTGGATAATGACAATCTGTTCAGTTGAGATAGCTGAACTTATTAACAACGTTCTGCGCCTGCTAATGAATTTAGGGTTTCAGATATCAAAAAAATATGTAATGTTCAGTTTGTTGGAGATGATGCCCTAGGCCCTTGAGAAAGGCCTTACGTTATGTCATGTTCTCATTTGTTATAGAGATAAGAACCTTAATTATTATATGTTTTGCATGTTTATTATAATAATCTCCATCCCTAATACTTATGAAGAACTAGTATAAGTTTAATCGATGATCATGTGATGATCATGTGTATGTGATACAAATTAAACTTATGGGTACTTATTCGTGAATAATGTACTCGACATCACCCACTATGAGATTTATGTCATGTCAAATGTCATAATTAAATCTTATATAGTTATATCATTTGATATACTTAGACTTGAGATTATCATGGTCTTCCACATGATGAACGTTATGTTTGAAATAGTCAAACGCTACCATTAACCAGGTAGTCATAAAGGCTATGATTGGCATAATCAAATTCTTGTAGGGAAGAATGATAAGTTAATATGGGGATTTTTCCCTCCCTTAAGAGAGATATCTGCTTAGGTCACTCGAAGAGTGAGATTGATGAAACGCGTGGCCACGCTCAAATGAATTGATGTGTTTAAATGTTATTTGCTCATATCAATCTACTCGGGATCGAGAAACATTGAATAATATAAGTTGACGTGGACCATGACTTATGTTCAATATGATATCGCGTGACAAAATGATTGTGATATGTTCTATGGGGATAAACGAACTTTGTTAAGTTATAATAATTGGGTAATCATGATGGCTTGCTAAAGTCCACTCATAATTTACGATATCAAATGGTTTTGATCTTATTCTCAACTTAATATAATCCTATGGGGTCGCACACAAAAGAACGAATCAATAAAAAGACTATAATTGGAATTTCAGAAAAAGGTTAAAAATTGGATTTTTGGGAAAAATCAGATTTTGGCCTATGGTACGATCGGACCCCGCATATGACCCAGCCGGACCCAACCAAGGTCCGACCGGACCCCTTATATATGACGCGGGCGGACCTCCTGTTTCGAGATACATGTTTTCTGAAATCGACTTTTGATGGGTTTTGACCTATTTCTCCTAAACTGTTTAGGTTTAATAAGTATAAATACCCCTATTAAAACCCCTAATAAGTATGGGTAATTATTGGTAGCCTCAATATGTTTGAGAAATATATTCTTGAGTTTATATTGAGAATCAAAAGCTCAAGAACACCAAAAACACCAATAAATTCATATAGCCTTTTTTATAGAAAGAGTTCCATTGGATCTAGCAATTCGGATCTAGAATTGTTGATGATCTTAGATTCATGAATAAATTGTTTATTGTGGGTTTTGATGATCATGATGATTCGATCACCGTGAACACCAAATCCTAATTGAATCAAGGAAGAAAATTATAGGATAAAATTTGAAATTGAAGAATCTGTTTTTCCATGGTGCACGGCCGAGCGGATCCTAAGACTCGGTCGAGCAGGTGCTGTTCAGAATTGAATCTGGGATTGAATCTAGTTCCAGATGGCAGGTTTTTGAAACTGTGTTTCCTAAAAAGTTATCTTAATTCAGAATTCAGAAAACTGAAAGTCAGAATCCTGAATTGTTCTGGATTGATGAAATCAGTGAAATTGATGAGACATAGAGTTTAAAAATGAACTACAGATCCATACGGAATTGTGATTGCCTTTTGACTTTGTTCGGCCGTATGGATTGTTCTCTAGATTTCTGAATGATGTATGAAATTGTAGTTTCCTTATGGCTTAGTTTGGCCGTTGTAGACACCCCGCCTTGGATCTCTCGCCCCGATTGCATACATAGTATTTTTATTTAACTTATTTTTGTTGATTTCTGTTACTTCAGTTAAGCTCCTAACTGATTCCATTAGTTTTGGGGCTAAACTGCATAACAGAGTTAACTTTTAGGGTCATTCTGTCATTCTGTCTTTTTCTGTCGCGGACGCCTCCGATATTGTCAAAGGGCCGCGCGTGCATCTCGCCCCAAAAGAGGGACTCGCGCGCTTCCCATTTTAGCAGTTACGGACTGCAGCCTTTTCCCTCCATTTTCTTTATCACAAACACCTCTTTTCATCACATGTTTTATTCTAGCTTTAAAACCTTTTTATTTGTAACCTCCCAACCCCATATTCTTAGCATCCTCTTAAAAATAAATATTTTCTTTTATTTATTATTTATTTATCTTATTTTTTGATTGGTCAATTCCATTTCACATGGATTGATCATCTTTTCCCTCCAACCTTTCCCTCCTAATTTCACCTATATAAACCCCCTCCTTCTACCTTAGAAAGGGACTTGAAATTTCACAAAGACACTATACACAATTCTCTCAAAAATTCTCTTTACAAGAATTCTCCCAACAAAAATTCAAGAATCAAAACTCTTTTCAAGTCAAAGTTTGAAGTCATCTTTCTTAAGGTACAACTTTACTTCTTCTTCTTCTTATTTTATATATGTCTTTTTAATGTATGCAATCCCCATCAATGGGACATGACGAAATAATCACTTTACTACATTAAAGTTGGTTAAGGTTATCTCGCTACATTTCAATTCTTATTTCAATTTATTATTCTTCTCTTAATGTAATCTTTAGCATAAAAATCAATAAAACAATTCTCTTTTATTTCCCTTTGCAATTCCCCTTTTCTTTACATTATAATTGTTAGCACTATTAATAAATTGAATGACTCTTTAGCATTAGAACAACTTTATTAGGAAGACCTGCGTAAGTGCGGCGGAGTGGGTGTTTAAGTACTTCCCACTCCGTCACCTAACCCCCGAACCCTTCTCTTCCCGAATCTCTGGTTTTGTACATAAATTAGGCTATTTCTTTAGATTTTTCTTATGTTCCTTTAAAAACATAGGTGGCGACTCTAACAAATAAAATCAAATAGACATCGTAGGATAATTCACCGCTCTAGCCAAGTAGTGGTTTTCCTAGGATATCTACAGTGGCGACTCCGCTGGGGACAATTTAGAGGGTTAAACTTGCGTTCTTAACTTTTGGTGTTCTTATTTCTGCATTCTGGGCATTCTGGTGTAAAAAGGTGGGAAGCGTGCGCCTCTGGCTTTCTTGGCCTAAGGCGCGCGCCTCCGACCTTCACCACCAGAATCGCCCGCCTTCATTCTTGTCCTTCCATTTCATGTTTCTGTGCTAACAATTACTGCAGGGAAAAGTTTTATTATTTAGGGTCAAGGCAGTCCCTTGAACCCATGAATTTGCAGGTTTTACCCAAATTCGGGCACCTCTGCCCCTCTTTGTCTACCCCTCGCGCGCCACCCGAGTAGGCAGCCCAATGCGCGCGCTTCTGGGCATTTTCCAGAAACAGAACAGTGCACAGAACAGAATGGTTTTGACAGTGTGTGGGCACCAGGCCTGCACAAAATAGTTTTTACTTTCTGTTTATTTTATCGGTCAAACGGGTGATTCGAAAGTTGTAAATATGTTTTTATTTGCTTTTTCTTTCTTTGAAAAAAAAATTGTCACTTGGCTTGACCTCACACTACATGCACATATTCCTATGAATTACTTACTATCGAGTCGCACAAGTCTATAACCCCAAACCCGTCGAGGCCCATCCTAGAGAGTTTCAAGCTCCACCCGACCTTGACTCTTTCGAAGCGGTAAACCTCAACCCGTGGCGTAGTTCACGACTACATGCCGGGGGTGACCTTAAGCCTCTCTTTAACCGAGCACAAGCCAACACATTCTTAGTCTAGGTTCTAACACTCCGTGACCAAGTCAGTTTTCATGTGTCGAGATTTCCCTAAACTAATTTCATCAAATCATACATGCCCTTTCCAAAAGAAACAAATGGTTGTTATGCATGAAATAAAGCTCTGTCCCCAAGTGGTTATTATGGACAAAATAAAACTCCATCCCCGCATGTATGCTTTATGACATTAACTTAGTTTAATCCCGTCACATGTAGGTATCAAAAGCGTGGTGGAATCCGATGAGTATATGGGACCGCGAGAAGGTCTATATACTAGTGTGACGATTCCACTATTTTTCTAGAAACCCCAAAAAGGACTCCGTCCTTCCGACTTTTGTAAATAAATAAAAAAATTGTCTTTTTCTTATGTGGTTGAGTCTTTTTCTTGTTTGTGGATTAAATTATTTTTACTCAAAAGGTGTTTGTGGGCCAATCTAAGATAAACCGTGTTCTTCCAATAGGTCCAATGGCTTCCAACGGCAACAACGACAGGTATTTTTCCGTGTCCAACGAAAAGCTATTTGACATAATAAGAGCCATGGGGGAACATATGGATAGACTAGCCGAGGATGCCCGCTGAAAAGACGATTTGTGAGCCCGCTTTGATCTCGAGAGGAAGATTCACAAAGAGGAGGTTTCCGAGCTTAAGGCCCGTCTGCAAGAGTTCACCAACAACAAGGCAAGGGTCAATGGTAAAGCATGCTCAAGTGGCCCGTCCCTCAAAAGCCACAAAAGTACCACCAACAACCGAGTTTTCACTCCTCTCCTAGGAATGACCCGAGCTGAAGCATTTGAAACTTTGGTGGCAAGTGGAAAGGTTAAGCCTTTGGAAGGGTACAAGCTAAAGACGATACCGGAGAATCATGCATTTAGTGAATGGTGCAACTATCACAAGCATAGCGGCCACACTACCAAGGGATGCTTCGTTCTCCGAAACATCATCCAAGATTTGATCGACAATGGGAAATTTACCGTGGGTGAAGAGCAACCGTACGATAACAAGGATGATGACAACTGTAGCGACCCCAAAACCCGTTTCTATTTATTTTATATTTTTGGGGATTTTTATTTGACTTATATGTGCATTTTATGTGTTGCATCATATTTTATGATTTGCATATCATACTTGATTATTTGTGCTATTTACCTAGTTAGTAAAAATAATGATTAAAGGAGTTAAATGATTAAGTTGAAACTTTAGGGTCCTTGTTGAATTATAAGTTAAGGGGCTTAAGTGTTAACTTTGAAAGTTGGGTGATCAATATGTAAAAATTGAGTAAAATTCTCAATATAACTAGTTGCTTCTTTTCCTCTTTCTCTGTATACTTTCCTCTGCAACTTTCCTCATTCCTTCATAGGTTAAGAAAGAAAAAGGTAAGTTCGACCCATTTCGATTTAATTCTTTGTATTTACTTACCCGTTTTAAAAACTAATTATATAAAAATGATCAGGGCGTCGAATAGGTCATTTCTAGCCGAACAAAACTTATTTCAGCGATACTTTTTCCGGAACTAGGTAAGTTACTAATTCCCCTTTAAATGTTAAAATAGTCATATATTCTATGTATAATACTTCTACTTGTTAATTTTGTGAATTGGGTAATATTTGCTATACTTGTAATTTTGGGACAAAGGGAGTATATGGAATTGGGTTTTGCTGAGTATGGAAATGGTTTAGCAACCAAGTTGTAATCCTATGAAAGTTGCTAATGTTGTGTACTAAATTGTGTAGTATATGTGTTGTACTTGTGGGACGGAAGGAGTAAAAATGAGCTAAGGAAAGAATCTGGGATTTGGCCCAAATCAGGAGGGGGCGCACGCACCCTAGATAAGGGGGCGCGCGCACCCTATTGACCAGTTTCGGCATAAAGTGACTGATAAAGGGAGGCGTGCGCCCCCTTTTGGGTGGGGCGCGCGCACCCTTAAGTGACCAAGAAAAGTGAGAGTCTGATGCTTGGGAGCGCGCGCACCCTATGGGGTGGGGCGTGCGCACCCCCCTGTTTTCCAGGTCTGATAGGTTGTTTCAAATGGGGTATAAGAGGACAAGTGTTTATGTGATCCTTGGGGTTGTTTAGGACCTAAATGTGTATGACTTTTATGTCGTTAATGAAAAAGATTGGGTTGTGACTAAATGTCCTTTTTATAGACTCTTTATAAGAAATCTTTCTTGTGCATCTTGTGATGTAATTGGCTTAGTTCCTTCTTGAATTAAATGCCCCGGGTTGTGTTTAGCATGTATTCATTACTGTGCTTCTTGTTAAAAGTCCAGCTGGTCTTGTTGTGGAGTCAGCCAATGGAAGAATTATAGTGGTACAGGTAAGTCCACTATAAGGTTTTCCATTGGAGCTTGTGAGTCAGGCGGTGGGAGAATTATGGTGGCACATAAGCCAAGTTCACTATAAGGTGTCCACTGTGCCTTCTAGTTTTTTCCCAGTCCAGATTGGCCTTGGATGGGATGAATTGCTCCCTTTGGTGAGTATTGGGTTATGACTTTGTGTCATATTTCCCTCTCTGGTTACTTGGTTCTATTGGTTATGGTTGGTTTTCGGGATCCCGGCTTCAGCTATTTATGCTGCTCAGATGGTTTTCTCTGATGGGTTTCTCAGATGGTATTCTCATCAGTTATGGTTATTGGTTAAACCTTGGCTTGGTATCCACCGGAGTGTGGGCTATGTGATAAATGTGATATATGAGTTAATGTTATCTCTCATGCTATATGCTATATGTTTACTTGTTTATATTGTTTCTTTATGATCATCATATCAGCATGTAATGTAGTTGCATTTTAGTAGCTTACTGAGATTTATTCTCACCCTTTATTTGTTTACTGTTTTAGATAAAAGCGGGTCCAGGGGATAGGACACTCGGCACGGGTGGACGTTGGATTGGTAAGAGATGGGACTTGTTTTGTTAAAGGTTACATTATGTAAATCTAAACCCTTTGGGTAGAGTACCCGTACTTTCTTATGGTCACATCTATTTTGGTAAATGTTGATGTATGTACATTTGTTTAAATGTTGTAAGCCTTCGGGCTAAGTACTTTCGTTGTGAAAATGTTTGTAAAAGTTTGTTTCGAGTTAAGTGAAGTCTTTGAACTTCAAGTGTGTTTTGTTCCACTTTCTAAAAGTATATTTCGAAAAATTTTCTAAAAGAGTTTTATAACGTCTTCCAATCGTGTCCCGAGTGTGGGGCCAAGTAGGACCATGGGTCTGGAGCGCGACAGTTGGTATCAGAGCTAGGTTGTAGATGGTCTAGAATGACTAAATGACCTAGGAGGGTAGTAGAGTATAGAGTGAGTAACGTTGAGTGTTTGATGCAGGTATTCATTAAAAATGGGTGAAACTGACGGAGATCAGGCCGGCTCTTCGGGGCAAGGGGATGCAAGAGAAGAGGCTCGAATTATGTTCCAAGGAATGTTCAAAGCAGAAATGAAAACTATAAATGATCAGAGGCAAGAAAGGGAACAGGTACCACCCAGATATGGCTTAGAACAATTTCTAAAAATGAAGCCTATGGATTATGATGGGGAACCTGATGTATCTAAAACTGAAAGGTGGGTTGAATCGATGGAAAAGATCTTTGATGCTTTGAGATGTTCTGAGGAAGATCAAGTCAAGTTTGCTACCTATAAGCTGAACGGAGCGGCTCAGCATTGGTGGAAAGCTTTGAAAACAAAATGGGATGAAACTCATGTACCTGACACTTGGGAAAATTTTATGGGAAAGTTTAAAGAACACTTCATTCCCTGAGTAGATCAAGACAGGAAGGAGATGGAATTTCTTAGCATGGAGCAATGTTCTATGTCAATTGCTCAGTATTCAGCTAAATTTTCAGAGTTGTCCCGGTATTGTACTCACCTAGTGGCAACTGAGGAGAGGAAGGCTACAAGGTTTGTGAAAGGTTTGAAAACTGTGATTAGAACTCAGCTAGTATCCCATAAGTTGCAAGATTTTCAAGATGCAGTTGATCGAGCCTACCAGGTGGAACATGACATTGAGGAACATAAGAAGAAAATGGAATTGTTAGGTGCTGGGAAGCAAGTTAGGCAACAACAACGTGGTGATAATCGAGGAAATCAAGGTGGATCTTCACAATTCAAAGGGTCTTCTCAAAGACAGTCAGGTAATAGGAATCAAAGTAATACTTCAGGGAGTCAGAGTAGAGGAGTTTGTAATTATTGTCAGAAAGAAGGGCATTCAGAAGAGAGATGTTGGAAGAAGCAGGGCAAGTGTTTGAACTGTGGTCAGTTAGGACATTTTCAGAGGGATTGCCCTAAGTATAGGAGGCAAGCATCGGGAAGTGTGGTTGGGTCCTCTCAGGGTCAGAAGAGGGATTCCTCAGGCAAGCCTAAAGTTCAGGGTCGTGTCTTTGCCATTTCTCAGCAACAGGCTTCAGAGTCCTCTAATGTGATAGGAGGTATTATTTTTGTGTCTAGTTTGAGGGCACGTACACTTATAGACCCTGGCTCATCGTATTCTTATGTGTCTGTGCATTTTGCTTCTAGATTGCATATGTCTTCTGAATCTCTGCCTTATGTGTTAGAGGTGTCAACTCCTATAGGGGAGTGTTTGGTGACCAATGAGGTGTTGTATTCTTGTGATGTGCATATACGTGAGCATGTTTTACCTGCTGATTTAGTTATCTTACCATTACAAGATTTTGATGTTATCTTGGTATGGATTGGTTGGGTAAATATCATGCGTCTGTTGATTGTGCTAAAAAAGTGGTCACATTTTCTATCCCTAATGTTCCTAAGTTTTCTTTTGAAACTGTTCCTTGGGTAGAGAGATTCGAATATTTTCTTATATGAAGGCTAGAAAGTTGTTTAACCGGGGTTGTGCGGGGTATTTGGCTAGTGTTCTTGATACTACTAAAAGGGTTCCTGATATTGAGGATGTGCCTATTGTTAAAGAATTTTCAGATGTATTTTCTTCTGAGTATGCTATGCCTCCTGACCGGGAAATCGAGTTCTGTATTGACTTACTTCCAGGTACGCTCTCCTATATCTGAGGCACCTTACAGAATGGCCCTAGCTGAATTGAAAGAGTTGAAGGTTCAGTTGCAAGAGTTACTTGATCGAGGATTCATTCGTCCTAGTGTATCCCCGTGGGGAGCTCCAGTATTATTTGAAAAAGAAAGATGGGTCCTTGAGACTGTGTATTGACTACAGAAAGCTGAATCAGGTAACTATAAAGAATAAATATCCGCTTCCTCATATTGATGATTTATTTGATCAACTTCAAGGGTCAGTTGTCTTTTCAAAACTTGACTTGAGGAGGGGTACCCCCAGTTGAAAATCCGTTCTGAAGACATTTCTAAAACTGCTTTTCGTAGTAGATATGGTCATTATGAGTTTCGTTATACCTTTCGGGTTGACTAATGCTCCGGCTGTTTTTATGGATATGATGAATAGGGTCTTTAAACCCTATCTTGATACCTTCGTGGTTGTATTTATTGATGATATTCTGGTTTATTCCAAGTCCCGGGAGGAGCATGAACAGCATTTACGAATGGTTTTATCTATTCTTCGGGAGAAGCAGTTGTTTGCTAAATTCAGTAAGTGTGCTTTTTGGCTCAATGAAGTATCTTTTCTTGGGCACGTGATCTCCAATAAAGGTATATCAGTTGATCCATCCAAAGTTGAGGCTATTGTGAATTGGAAGAGGCCAGAATCAGTTACAAAAATTCGAAGCTTCTTGGGGTTAGCTGGGTACTACAGAAGGTTTATTGAGGGGTTTTCTAAGATTGCAACTCCCTTGACTCAGTTGACTCGAAATAATGTTCCTTATGTGTGGGATGAGAAATGTCAAGCTAGCTTTGAAGAGTTGAAGAAGAGATTGACTACAGCTCCTATTCTCGCCTTACCTAATGGTAATGATGATTTGGTAATTTATAGTGATGCTTCTAAAGAAGGCCTCGGGTGTGTATTAATGCAGAATGGAAGGGTGATTGCATATGCTTCGAGGAAGTTGACTCCGAGTGAGCAGAATTATCCTACCCATGATATGGAGCTTGCAGCTATTATCTTTGCATTGCACAAGTGGAAACATTATCTTTATAGGGCAAAGTTTGAGATTTTCACAGATCATCAGAGTTTGAAGTATCTTTTCTCCTAGAAAGAGTTGAATAATAGACAACGAAGATGGATGGAGCTATTGAAGGATTATGATTACACCATTTCTTATCATCCGGGTAAGGCAAATGTGGTAGCTGATGCTATTAGCCGGAAGTCTTATATAGCTTCATTGATGGTGCGGGAATGGAAGATGTTGGAGGATGCTCGAGATTGGAGTCCTTATGAATCAAAGCATGGAGCTATTTTTGCGAACATTCGAGTATTTCCAACTTTAGTTCAACAAATAAAGGAAGCTCAGAAGGATGACCCGGAGTTGGTAAAGATTATGGATAAAATTAAAGAAGGTAAATTTGAGGATTTCTCTCTCAGTCCTGAAGGGGTATTGACTTTCAGAGGTCGGTTGTGTATGCCTAATGTTGATGGGATTAAACACCAAGTTCTTGATGAAGGCCATAAATCAAAGTATACTAATCATTCCGGGAGTACTAAAATGTATCAGAATTTGAAGCAACACTTTTGGTGGAATAATATGGAGAGGGAAATAGCGGATTATGTATCCAAGTGCTTAACATGTCAACAAGTTAAAGCTGAACATCAAAGGCCCGCAGGATTGCTTCAACCGTTGGAGATTCCGGAATGGAAGTGGGAACATGTTACTATGGATTTTGTGACAGGGTTACCTCGTACTCGAAGAAGGTTTGATGCAGTTTGGGTGATTGTTGATAGATTGACAAAGTCTTCTCATTTTCTACCTATTGAGATTTGTTATTCTATGGAAAAGCTTGCAACCTTGTATATTAATGAGATCGTGAGGTTACATGGAGTTCCAGTGAGCATTGTATCTGATCGTGACCCTAGATTCACATCTCGATTTTGGCAAGCATTTCCGAAGGCTTTGGGTTCAGAGTTGAGATTTAGTACATCTTTTCATCCTCAAACAGATGGTCAGTCCGAGAGAACTATCCAGATTCTTGAGGATATGTTGAGGGCTTGCTCAGTTGATTTTTCAGATTCGTGGGATGTTCATTTGCCTCTTGTAGAGTTTGCTTATAATAACAGTTTTCAGTCCAGTATTGGGATGGCTCCTTATGAAGCCTTGTATGGGAGGAAATTTCGGTCTCCTATTTGTTGGGATGAAGTGGGAGAAGCCAAGATTTGGGGTGTTCATATGGTTAATGATTCAGTTGAGAAGGTTAAACTTATTCGAGATCGTTTGAGTACTGCTCAGAGTAGACAGAAAAGCTATGATGATCATCGGAGGCGAGACCTTGAGTTCGAAAAAGGTGACTTTGTGTTTTTAAAGGTTTCCCTAAGGTGGTATTCGAAGATATGGAAAGAAAGGCAAGCTTGCTCCGAGGTATATGGCCCATTTGAGATTCTTGGAAGAGTGGGGGATCGGGCTTATCGTCTTGCTTTACCTCCTTCTCTTGATAAGATCAATAATTTGTTTCATGTTTCTATGCTTCGGAAGTACGTGTATGATCTTCTCATGTTTTATCTGAGGTTCCCGAGGATATTGAGCCGAGTATGTCTTATGAGGAACATCCGGTCCAAGTCATGATTCGAAGGTGCAAGAATTGAGAAACAAAAGTATTCCTCTGTTCGAGTTGTGTGGAGGAATCATAATGTGGAGGAATCGACTTGGGAGCTTCGGGAAGAGATCGAGAGGAAGTACCCTTGGTTGTTTGAGGGCCTCGGTAAGTAACCCTAAAATTCGAGACGAATTTTCTTTAAGGGGGAGTGATTGTAGCGACCCCAAAACCCGTTTCTATTTATTTTATATTTTTGGGGATTTTTATTTGACTTATATGTGCATTTTATGTGTTGCATCATATTTTATGATTTGGATATCATACTTGATTATTTGTGCTATTTACCTAGTTAGTAAAAATAATGATTAAAGGAGTTAAATGATTAAGTTGAAACTTTAGGGTCCTTGTTGAATTATAAGTTAAGGGGCTTAAGTGTTAACTTTGAAAGTTGGGTGATCAATATGTAAAAATTGAGTAAAATTCTCAATATAACTAGTTGCTTCTTTTCCTCTTTCTCTGTATACTTTCCTCTGCAACTTTCCTCATTCCTTCGTAGGTTAAGAAAGAAAAAGGTAAGTTCGACCCATTTCGATTTAATTCTTTTATTTACTTACCCGTTTTAAAAACTAATTATATAAAAATGATCAGGGCGTCGAATAGGTCATTTCTAGCCGAACAAAACTTATTTCAGCGATATTTTTTCCGGAACTAGGTAAGTTACTAATTCCCCTTAATGTTAAAATAGTCATATATGCTATGTATAATACTTCTACTTGTTAATTTTGTGAATTGGGTAATATTTGCTATACTTGTAATTTTGGGACAAAGGGAGTATATGGAATTGGGTTTTGCTGAGTATGGAAATGGTTTAGCAACCAAGTTTTAATCCTATGAAAGTTGCTAATGTTGTGTACTAAATTGTATAGTATATGTGTTGTACTTGTGGGACGGAAGGAGTAAAAATGAGCTAAGGAAAGAATCTGGGATTTGGCCCAAATCAAGAGGGGGCGCACGCACCCTAGATAAGGGGGCGCGCGCACCCTATTGACCAGTTTAGGCATAAAGTGACTGATGAAGGGAGGCGTGCGCACCCTTTTGGGTGGGGCGCGCACACCCTTAAGTGACCAAGAAAAGTGAGAGTCTGATGCTTGGGAGCGCGCGCCCACCCTATGGGGTGGGGCGTGCGCACCCCCCTGTTTTCCAGGTCTGATAGGTTGTTTCAAATGGGGTATAAGAGGACAAGTGTTTATGTGATCCTTGGGGTTGTTTAGGACCTAAATGTGTATGTGTATGACTTTTATGTCGTTAATGAAAAAGATTGGGTTGTGACTAAATGTCCTTTTTATGGACTCTTATAAGAAATCTTTCTTGTGCATCTTGTGATGTAATTGGCTTAGTTCCTTCTTGGATTAAATGCCCGGGTTGTGTTTAGCAAGTATTCATTACTGTGCTTCTGTTAAAAGTCCAGCTGGTCTTGTTGTGGAGTCAGCCAATGGAAGAATTATAGTGGTACAGGTAAGTCCACTATAAGGTTTTCCATTAGAGCTTGTGAGTCATGCGATGGGAGAATTATAGTGGCACATAAGCCAAGTTCACTATAAGGTTTCCACTGTGCCTTCTAGTTTTCCCCAGTCCAGATTGGCCTTGGATGGATGAATTGCTCCCTTTGGTGAGTATTTGGGTTATGACTTTGTGTCATATTTCCCTCTCTGGTTACTTGGTTCTATTGGTTATGGTTGGTTTTTGGGATCCGGCTTCACCTATTTATGCTGCTCAGATGTTTTCTCTGATGGGTTTCTCAGATGGTATTTTCATCAGTTATGGTTATTGGTTAAACCTGGGCTTGGTATCCACCGGAGTGTGGGCTATGTGATAAATGTGATATATGAGTTAATGTTATCTCTCATGCTATATGCTATATGTTTACTTGTTGATATTGTTTGTTTATGATCATCATATCAGCATGTAATGTAGTTGCATTTTAGTAGCTTACTGGGATTTATTATCACCCTTTATTTGTTTACTGTTTTATATAAAAGCGGGTCCAGGGGATAGGACACTCGGCATGGGAGGACGTTGGATTGGTAAGAGATGGGACTTTTTTTGTTAAAGGTTACATTATGTAAATGTAAACCCTTTGGGTAGAGTACCTGTACTTTCTTATGGTCACATCTATTTTGGTAAATGTTGATGTATGTACATTTGTTTAAATGTTGTAAGCCTTCGGGCTAAGTACTTTCGTTGTGAAAATGTTTGTAAAAGTTTGTTTCGAGTTAAGTGAAGTCTTTGAACTTAAAGTGTGTTTTGTTCCACTTTCTAAAAGTATATTTCAAAAAAATTTCTAAAAGAGTTCTATAACGTCTTCCAATCGTGTCCCGAGCGTGGGGCCACGTAGGACCACGGGTCTGGGGCAGGACAACAACAATCTCCATTTCTCTTTCTCTACCTAGTAATAGGAATAAAAAAAAAGTCAAAGTCCTCTAATGTGTGCATTAAGTTTTCTTCCTTGTCATTAATGTCAAAGTTTGAGTCGGTCTTCAATAAATAAAAGTCGTTCTTGTCCTCATACACTATTCCAAGTTGTTCAATTTAATTCTTGGAAAAATGATGAAAAGATGTCTAAGCAAGTTTTGGAACGAAGGCCATCACTTGAACGCCTAGGGGCTAAACATCGCGAAGAAGGCAACAACATCAACGACAAATCCAAGACATCAAGTGCCAAAGCAAGATGGAGCAACAACCATGGAGAAATATAAAGAAATGTTTCAAAGGGGGATTAAAAAAAAAAATCCCCCTCATTCAAAGAATTTCACATCAACATCATTCCACCAACGAAGGACGAACCAAAATCAACAATCCATCACAACGAAAGGAGTATTCATAAGAACTACGGTGACCTGAGCCTCTACACTGGAGGAACGTAGGCAGCCTGCGGGTCCGGTCTCATGCAAGAAAGAAGATATGTTTAGCCCTAGTGCGTTATGGTGATCGGCCTTCATCTCGAACTTGTCAAGACATCTTTATACGAGTCATTTGCCAATGAATTAATCACTTCAAGATTGAACAACTTTCTTAGAATTGGAATCGCTTTGCGTTCCTTATCGAGTCTAGGGGCTTTATCCTCAGCAACGCTTCCAGTTCTTGCAATCAAATTGGGGCTTTCTTATCTTCTCTCTTAATGACTTACTTGCCTTCATGAGTCATTCAATATATAAATACATGAAGTCAATTCTAGGGGCTACTTCCCTAGTCAAGTCAATGTCACTCATCATTAGTGACGAAAGGTCTCTACCGCAAAATCACATGCCTCTCATCCTCAGCTAGAGTCAATGCATACTTCCTCATTAATCAAGTCAAAATGAAGAAGCAAAAGAGATGCCTGCTAGATTGAAAACTCGAAAGGTCGGTCTAGGCAAAAAACAGGGTGCGTCATAAAAAAAATAGAGAGTGAGAGAGAGAAGGGAAGAGAAATGGAGATCCCTGGCCTCTAAAGAAGACAACTACACAAGTTCTACATTGAATCTCCTCAGCTGGTCAATTTACCACCGAGTCAACCTCAGAATTGCAAAAGGATCAACAACACATGGCCAATCAAAGGTCGTTCTGGGTTATTGGCATAAGAGAGGTTGTTCTTGAAATATTATTTTTGGGTTCATGTGAAAGAAAGCCCATGGTAACCGAGATCCATCCGAGAATGAGCCCAACATTGAGGGGTACGAGGTTGCACAAATAGTCCCCAGTAAGTCAATTGGTTTGGGCAGCAAATGGCAACAACATGTGACTCAGTTCTCAAGCTTCTCCAAGCATGTGCCCTACAGTATGTCAAAAGGCTTCCCGAGAATGGAGTAGCTCTTCCATGTCCTCTTATGTTGTTCCCTTGCACGAGGATGAGTCTCTTGCTTTACGACAAATGATGGCGCCCTAGGGGCTATGTGACTCAAGAAAGAGAGCTTATTTTGATACGCTTAACAGTTAATGAGCCCTAGGGGCTACGCTCAAGAAATATGTGCGAGACTATCCTCAAAGTCTCACAAAAGGAATGAAGAAAATCCTTCTTGTCATATGTGCTCTTGGCATGTTCCCAATCAAGGGATAGCCTTTCTTGCTCTACTTACATCGGTGATGGCACTCTAGGGACTACAGTCAAGTTTGAAAGGTCTTCAGCGAGAAGAAGCAATTCACGTCACCTCCCAATAATGTCCTAGGTAAGTCATTGGAAGCTCCCTCAATTAGTTTGGAACCAAAGGTCTCAAGGGGCTTCGCAATCTACAATCTTTTGGACTACGACGTTACAGTAATCCAAGCAAAGGGCAAAATTGGGGCTTCGCAATTGAAAATCTTTTGGGCAATGGTACTCGAGCAATGCAATATGGGGGTGGTCCAAGCTTAAAGGGTCTCCTAGTACTTCACGTCAAAAGGTCTTTTGGTTTGAAAGGAGGGCTCTGAAGTTATGAATGAATTTGATGATTCTTGTTAGAACTTACAACGAGATTATGAAGAAAGTCTCAGAGAAAAGGAAAAAGATTCAATATGCTAAAACTCTATCAAAATAGGGTTATAGCAGGAAATGCCTCGGCCAGTCCCAATGTTTCTGCAATTTAGCACCCCTTTCTCCAAGATCAAAAGCAAAAAAAGTGTGGCTCTTGCGCCTCAAGCACTAGTTGCATCCGAAGATTCGTCTTTAGTTCAGCTCAAGAAGACTCAAGCAAGCATACCCATTTGAGGACCTTATCACACCAAGATCTTATCATCCACGACCTCGACAACACTGCAAGACATTACTGCACTTGGGTACCAACAACAATGAGGCTATTCATCTCCCCACTAAGAGTAAGAAGGAGATTTCTATCAAGAATTCCACCCAACGGTGCAATGCCAAGCCGATTCCAAGATAATTTGGGGCTTTACATCGAATCTCTTCACATTCCACCATCTTGAAGCTCGCAAACAACAAGTACATGACATTTGGGGCTTGGCAACCTCTCGAAGATTGGTATCAATAATCTTCTCTTGGGGCTTGCTTACATCAACAACAAAAGACGATTCTTTTGAACGGGTTAAGAGCTGATTTATCTTGGGGCTTCATGAGTCACTCAAAGTTTGGCATCAAAGGCGTTCTAGGGGGTTTACAATCAGCAGCCCTTATCTCGGCATCAAAAGTCTTTTAAAGCCCCATAATCAACAAATCTCTTGGGGCTAGACATCAATCTTCGTTGGGCACAACGGCAACAATGACAGAAATCAAGCAACACGGCAATCCGGACTTCAATCGAACATGACTTGATCTTGGGTTGGCTTTACAAACACACAATGCTTAAAATGGTTCACCAACGAACTAAAAAAAAAAAAATCTTTTTCTCACATGTGTACATATTCTTTTCCTTCTAATCTTAAAAAAAAAAAAAAAAAAAAAAAAAAAACGAAAAAGATTTTCTTTTTCTTTTCTGTCTTGCGTAAAAGTATTTGCTCTTAGCTTCTTCCCCAGCATTCTCCATCATCCCGGATATTGAAGATCTTGATCATCTCTTTGTTCATACTGATGTTTCTAAGGAAGTTTGGGCACATTATTTGAACTTAATGGGGATTAAGGCCTTTTTTTATAACACTCGTTCCTTACTAGCTAGCTGGTGGTATAGCATTGATAAAAGGACCCCAAAAGGCTCTAAATGGCTGGCTCATCTTCTTCCTTGCTTTATCTTGTGGGAAATTTGGAAAGGACGTAACAAAGCAAAGTTTGAAGACAAAAAGATGGCTGCTCTACACATTGTTGCTGAGGTGAATTCTGCCTTGCAAGGTAATATTAAAGCGTTTAATGTTTCTTTTCGAGCTACATGGAGAGAAATTCAGACCTCCTATTTTGGCATCCCTATCTCTAACACCATGTGCAAAATGGCTAGATTTGTTTCTTGGCAGCCCCCTTTGCTCAAACAATTTAAGCTAAATACAGATGGGGCATCTAAAGGTAACCCGGGAATTATGACAGGTGGTGGTATTTTCAGAAATAAGTTGGGGAAAATTCTCTTTGCCTTCTCCAATTTTTATGGGTATGGAACAAACATGGTTGCGGAAGCTAGGGCTGTTCGTGATGGGTTAGTCTTTGCAAGAAACTTTGGTATTGCTTCTTTATGGCTAGAGATTGACTCTGAAGTTCTTCTAAAAATACTTATTGACGAGTATCACATCCCATGGTGCATTTGGTATGAGGTAATGGAAATAAAACGATTAATGCAACTGTTTTCGGTCAGAATCTCCCACATACTTCGCGAAGGAAATAAAGTGGTGGATGGTTTAGCAAATGTAGCTGTGACTTCAAGAATGAACTCCGTTTTCTACTCCTTTGATGATCTTCCTGAGGACTGCAAGGGACCATTATGTTTGGACTGCTCTTCCACCCCTTACATGCGGCTGCACTAGTTTTTATGGCTAGTTGTCTTTTTTGGCTTGATTTTCTTGGTAGCTTCCCCTCACTTTATTGTAGAGGACCTTATAACTTGTGTAAGGCCTCCCTCTTAGCTTCTTTTCCTAGGTGGTTATGGCCGTCATGTCCCCCCACCTCGTTTTGTAATTCTGATTTTTATCAATAAACTTAGGGAGTACCGTCTCCTTTCGCCCAAAAAAAAGCATTCTCCATCATCCTTGAACTACGCTGGTCTGATTCCCTTCAAGGGATACGTAGGCAGCCTTTGGCACGACCAACCCATCATTCAGAATGTCATCTCACCAACATTCCATCGAAAGCAAGAGCAGTTCATCATCTTCATCAAAGTCACAACATCTCCATCCCGAATCAAGCGGCCATGGGAAGTGAAGGTATGAACATCATTCATTAATACTTTCCTCAAAAATCACACAGCACACAAAAGCAATTTCTCCATTCTCGAAAAAATCTCTCGCAAGCAATCTCAGCTTCCCAAATCACATCACACCACAATCACAATTTTCTCTCAATTTCTATTTCACATCTCACACAAGCACATATATCTGCAAAAGCATACATATAACAGGTACACTCATTCGATAAATGGATTCACAAACGGATTTAGCAATGGGTTCACAAACGGACTCAGCCATCGGATTCACAAACGGATTCGACCAATGGATTCACAAACGGATTCAGCAAAAGGTTCATAAACGGACTCAGCCATCGTATTCACAAACGGATTCGACAAAATGGACTAACAAACGGGTTCAGCAAAGGGTTCACAAACGGACTCAGCCATCGGATTCATAAACGGATTTGACCAAGGGACTCACAAACGGGTTCAGCAAATGGATTCACTAACGGATTCAGCCAACGGGTTCACAAACGGACTCGTCCATCGGATTCACAAATAGATTCGACCAAGGGACTCACAAACGGGTTCAGCAAATGGATTCACTAACGGATTCAGCCAACGGGTTCACAAACAGACTCGTCCATCGGATTCACAAACGGATTCAACAACAGGTTCACAAACGGACTCGTCAATCGGATTCACAAACGGATTCGACCAACGGACTCACAAACGGGTTCAGAAAATGGATTCACTAACGGATTCAGCCAACGGGTTCACAAACGGACTCGTCCATCGGATTCACGAATGGATTCGACCAAGGGACTCACAAACGGGTTCAACAAATGGATTCACTAATGGATTCAGCCAACGGGTTCATAAACGGACTCATCAATCGGATTCGACCAACGGACTCACAAACGGTTTCAGCAAATGGATTTACTAACGGATTCAGCCAACGGGTTCACTAACGGATTCGTCAACAAGGATTCACTAACGGACTCATTCAATGGATTTACTAACGTATTCGTCAACAAGGGTTCACTAACGGACTCATTCCATGGATTCACTAACGGATTCATCAAGCGGATTCACTAACGGATTCGTCAATAAGGGTTCACTAACGGACTCATTCAATGGATTCACCAATGGATTCATCAAGCGGATTCACTAACGGATTCATCAACAAGGGTTCACTAACGGACTCATCCAGTAGATTCACCAACGGATTCATCAAGCGGATTCACTAACGGATTCGTCAACAAGGTTTACTAACGGACTCATTCAATAAATACACCAACGGATTCATCAAGCGGATTCACTAACAGAATCATCAACAAGGGTTCACTAACGGACTCATTCAATGGATTCACCAACGGATTCATCAAGCGGATTCACTAACGGATTCATCAACAAGGTTCACTAACGGACTCATCCAATGGATTCACTAACGGGTTCATCAAGCGGATTCACTAACGGATTCAGCCGGCAGATTTAAAAACGGATCATGCCACCTCATCAATCAACAAAAGTCGCTCACACAGGAAGCGCACCTCTGTCTTTCGCAATTTCAAATTTCTGCTTTCATTAAGTCTTTGCTTCCTTTTCTTTTCTTTCTTCTTTGTCGATATCCTCGGCGGTTGTCTTTCTTTCATCGACGCGTTTTGCTTTGCAATCCACGTCGCCGAGGGGCTCTGTAGACACCCCGCCTTGGACCTCTCGCCCCGATTGCATACATAGTATTTTTATTTAACTTATTTTCGTTGATTTTCTGTTACTTCAGTTAAGCTCCTAACTGATTCCGTTAGTTTTGGGGCTAAACTGCATAACAGAGTTAACTTTTAGGGTCATTCTGTCATTCTGTCCTTTTTTGCCGCGGGTGCCTCCGACACTGTCAAAGGGCCGCGCGCGCGTCTCACCCCAAAAGCGGGACTCGCGCGCTTCCCATTTTGGCATTTACGGACTGCAGCCTTTTCCCTCCATTTTCTTTATCACAAGCACCTCTTTTCATCACATGTTTTATTCTAGCTTTAAACCCTTTTTATTTGTAACCTCCCAATCCCATATTCTTAGCATCCTCTTAAAAATAAACATTTTCTTTTATTTATTATTTTATTTATCTTATTTTTGATTAGTCAATTCCATTTCACATGGATTGATCATCTTTTCCCTCCAACCTTCCCTCCTAATTTCACCTATATAAACCCCTCCTTCTACCTTAGAAAGGGACTTGAAATTTCTTCACAAAGACACTATACACAATTCTCCCAAGAATTCTCTTTACAAGAATTCTCCCAACAACAATTCAAGCATCAAAACTCTTTTCAAGTCAAAGTTTGAAGTCATCTTTCTTAAGGTACAACTTTACTTCTTCTTCTTCTTATTTTATATATGTCTTTTTAATGTATGCAATCCCCATCAATGGGACATGACCAAATAATCACTTTACTACATTAAAGTTGGTTAAGGTTATCTCCCTACATTTCAATCCTTATTTCAATTTATTATTCTTCTCTTAATGTAATCTTTAGCATAAAAATCGAAAAAACAATTCTCTTTTTTTCTCCCTTTGCAATTCCCCTTTTCTTTACATTATAATTGTTAGCACTATTAATAAATTGAAGGAATTTTTAGTATTAGAACACCTTTAGTAGCAAGACCCGCGTAAGCGGGGAGGAGTGGGTGTTGAAGTACTTCCCACTCCGTCACCTAACCCCAAACCCTTCTCTTCCCGAATCTCTGGTTTTGTACATAAATTAGGCTATTTCTCTACTGGCTTAAAACCCAAGGTAGCTTGCTTCCTATCTCCTTTCTTCCTTAACAAAACTGGAGACTTAGGACAATATAATTCTAAATGACTCTTTAAACCAGAGGTACCGTTATCTTTAGAATGACACGCTAACATTTGAGAGCAGTAAGGACATTTTGAGCTTGATGCACCTTTTACGTAAGTGAAATGATCCCATACCATTGATCTTTTAGCTCGCGTAGTCCCCTTCCCCTTCTCATCATCAGCCTCTCCCTTATTATCATCTTGTTCTTTAGTGATTTCCTTTTCGCCATCATTACAATTTTGTTCCTCAATCTCCAAATCAATGGATTGGCTGGATTCTATCTACAAAAATTCAAAACCACAAAATTTCAATACAACAAAAAGGAAAAATTGAAAACTTTTTTAATCTCATTAAACAACAGAAATAGAAACTGATTTCATCAGTTACTATTTCTGATTTCATCAAATCGTAACTGATTTTGGTCAATTTTATTCCTCATTAAACTTTTTTAATCTCATTAAACAACAGAATTCAGGGAAGCGAAATTTAACAACATTAGATGAAATCGGAATGCTTGATAGAGAGATAGGGAACGAGATTCTTACCTGAGTGTCATCGGACGTCGGCTACGGTGCGCAGGTGAAGAAGCGGCGCAAGGCTAGGGTTAGGTCGAGAAGAGATCGTGTTTGAAGAAAATTAAGAAAGTGACGCTGAGGGTTAAAAGGTCGGAAGGGAGGAGTATATATTCAAAAGGAAAAACGACGACGTTATGCCTTATCGGTTCGGTTCGGTTTTTAAAGTCGGGATTCATGTCTGGAACCGAAACCGAGCCGAATAATTCGGTTTTCAAGAATCTAAGAACCGTACCATACCAATATCTTATTGGTTCGGTTTTTGGGTTTCGGTTTTTTTGGTTTTTTCGGTATTATCGGTTTTTTTCGGTTTTTCTGCTCACCCCTAAAGAACACCATTTTGAAATGATGTGTCTAAGTGGAGGAATAGAACTTTATTGGATATGGTTCATTAGATGATAAAGATGAATTTATCTTTCGTTATTTATTTTGGGGTTATACACTGATCACACTAATTTGAGTTCCATCAAAATAGGTTCAAAGAAACCATATGAGATATGGAATGAAAAAAAAACCTAGTTTGTCTTTCATAAACATTTAAGAAAGTGAGACTTTTGCAAAAAGACTTGTATAGGACAAGCTCACACTTAAATCTAAGAAATATATTTTCGTGGGATATCCTAAGGAGACTTGAGGATATTATTTTACTTCTAAGAAACAAATTGTTTGTTTCTTATGATGATACTTTTCTAGATAAATTGTTTATCTCTAAAGAACCAGTGGGAGTAAAATATATCTCGAGAAAATAACATAGAACTTAAAATTGATGTTGAACAAACTTTCACTAGGAGTTGTGAAAATCCATTCAAAGTTACACAAGTTACTTGCATATATGATAGGATACGATCTGTAACAAGAAATATTGGATTTCTCGTAATAGAAAGTATTGAGGTAGAAATCATTGAGAATGACAAATCTAACACCTATCAAAATGCGAAGTCTGCTCCATATTTAGATTAATAGCTTAGAGTCATAAAATCTAAATTTCAATCTATATATGTTAATCAAGTTTGGAACTTGATCATTCTAACCCAAGGTGAAAAAAACAAAGGATGGAATTGAATTTTCTTGGAGAAAACTAACATCGATGGCAAGGTACATACTCATTAAGCAAGACTAAATGTGAAAGGTTGATTCATATTATCGACTATGATAAAACTTTCTCACTCGTAGTCATGTTTAAGGATATTAGAATTCTCATTGTCATACATTCATATTTCGAATGTGAAATATGGCAAATGGATGTCAAAACAACATTCCTTAATGGGAACTTACTTAAGGATGTGTGAGATACAACATTCCTTAATGAAGGTGCCAAGGACTCATCAATGATCCAAACATGCACTTAGACTTTCCATCTCTACGAGAAATCGTTGATAAGGAAAAAAGTCAAGATATGCAAAATACCAAATGACAATAACAAAGATAATTTACTTACAAAAGTTCTTCCACATATTGTTATGATGGTCATAAGCTAAGCGCAATGAGTATTGGATACACCTTAATTGGGCCTAGTACAAGTGAGAGATTGTTGGAGATTATGCCCTAGGTCCTTGAGAAAGACCTTACGTTATGTCATGTTCTCATTTGTTATAGATATAACAACCTTGATTATTATATGTTTTGCATGTTTATTATAATAATCTCCATCCCTAGTACTTATGAAGAACTAGTATAAGTTTAATCGATGATCATGTAATGATCATGTGTATGTGATACAAATTAAACTTATGGGTACTTGTTGCTGAACAATGTACTCGACATGACCCACTATGAGATTTATGTCATGGTCAAATGTCATAATTAAATCTCATACTCCCTCCGTTCCAAGGAAGTTGCAACATTTTGCCATTTAGGGTATTTCACAAAAGTTGCAATAATCCAAAAATGGAGCTTTTTATTACTTTTATAATCCTCCACTCATTCTCTCTCTTCCTCCCAACCACTCATTATTCTCCACTCATTCTCTTTCCACCCCCACTAATTCTCTCTCTTCCTCTCTACCTTTCATTCTTAATATAATATTATATCCTTAATTTCCCAACTCCAAAGTAAATGTTTCAACTTTTTTGGAACGGAGGGAGTATAGTTATATCATTTGATATCTTTAGACTTGAGATTATCATGGTATTCCACATGATGAACTTGTTGGATTTTGAGGGGTCGTGCGCAATGAAAACAACATATGAAAACAAGAACAAAACCCAAGAGCCCTGAATCCGTTCATGATGATTAAATTAATATGAGAAAAAATTAGAATACTAACCGTTGTTATGTTTAAAATTTTCTCCGGATGATCAAGTCTTCAATAGTAGGATCACGAACTTTAGGTGCTAAAACAAACACCCTCTATCGGTATCCACACATCGAATTGAACTCAAGAACACCTTTTTGATTGACTGCTAGGTCTAGGCTTCGAAGAACTTGAAGAAACCATTTCTTCCTTGGGATTATTTTTCCTCATTGAATTATGTAGTTTTGATGATTCCAAATCATAAAACTAATAACCCTTTCTCACTATATGTTATTGTTTCTCAAACAATGGCTTTTGATTTCTAAAATCAAGCACTTGGTTTCTCAAACCCGAATGCCCTTTTTATATAGTGAATAGTGACCTAATTTTGGTAGGTTTTGGACATCTTTTCGTGCAAGAAAAGAAAACCTAGAAAAATCAGTCACGGGACGAAAGTGGCTACAAGTACAACATTTCCAGAAGGTGAAAGTGGCCACGTGGCCAAGTTCTCCGCAAATGTGGCTGCGTGGCCATGTTCCTCCCATGGAAAATGTGGCCGCATGGCCAATTCTTCCTGTGCCATTTTTCAATCCTTTTCAATCAAGGTCTTCATGTATGACCCAATAGGATTGCACTGTTGGGTTTTGATGCATCATGCGCAACGGAATTAAACATATAAATCAAACACCCAAGAGCCCGGATCCATGCATGTTGATTAAATTAAATACAAGATGAAAGAACCTAACCTTGAAGATCGCATCCATGAATACGGACTTTAAGGTGCTAAAGGAAACACCCTCCATCGGTATCCATACGTCGAACGGATATCAAGAACAACTTCTTGATCTGGATTGCTAGACCCAAGGCTTGATGAAGAAATGATTTCTTCGTCGGAATTATTTTGCTCTTTGATTATTCTATTTTGATGATCATGGATCATTAAATAAATAATCCTACCTCTCTATAATTTATTGTTTCTAAAACAATTGTTTGTGATTTCCAAAATCATCATTTTTGGCTTTCAAACCCGGCTGTATATCATATATAAGGGTTTGACCTAATTCCATTTGGGATTGGATTCCTTCTCAGTCAAGAAAACAGAACAAACTGGGCTGGTACGGGGAGGGAAGCCGTACGGCCCATCAGGAGCCGTACGGTGGCCAGTTTAGAATTTTCCAGATTTTTGCCTTTTCTAATCCGTTCTATTGTGTGTGACCCAATAGGATTATACTAAGTTGGCAATGAGTCTGAACCAGTCAGAACCCGTAAGTCATAAGCGGACTCTAGCAAGCCGTTATGACTACCCAATTAGTATAACATTGAAAGTCCAATGTAACCTTATATAACATATCACAATCCCTTTGTCACGCAATATCATATTGGACATAAGTCATGGTCTAGGTCAACTTATGTTGTCCAATGCTTTCTCGATCCCGAGTAGATTGATATGAGAAAATAACATTAAACACTTCAATTCATTTGAGTACGGCCGTACACTATTATCAATCTCACTCATCGAGTGCCCAAGTAGATATCTCTCTTGAGAGAGGGACAAATCCCATCTTGACTTATCATTCTTCCCTACAAGAATCCGATTATGCCAATCGTAGCCTTTATAACCACCCGTTTAGGGTAGCGTTTAAGTACATCAAACATAATGTTCATCATGTGGAAGACTATGATAATATCAGGTCTAAGGATAAATGATATAACTATTATGAGATTTAATTATGACATTTGACCATGACATAAATCTCATAACGGGTCTATCCAGTACTTGTTCTTCAACATGTACCCACAAGTTTAATCTGGATCCTATGCGCTATAATCATCATATGATTATCCATTAAACTCATTCTAGCCCTTCATAAGTGCTAGGGAAAATGATTATTATAATAAACATGCAAAAAATACAATAATCGGGTTTGTTATCTCTATAACAATGATGCTATGATATAATGCATAGGCCTTTCTCAAGGGACTAGGGCATAATATCCAACAATCTCCCACTTCACTAGGCCCAATCAACGTGTATCCAATACCTATTGAGCTTAGTTATGATCTCCATCATTATTGCAAGCGAGCTTATGAAAGATGATTATCCTTGTTATCATCATACGGTATTTTGCATATTTTGACATCTCACATCTTTGACGATTTCTCGAGTAAGATAGAAACGTCTAAGTATATGTTTAGATAAGACATTAGTTCCTTGATTTGTATAATAACAATTATTGACACAATGAAGGTACATCAATTAGTAACACTAGAAATGATTTATTGTTTACTAATTAATATCTTAATCCAAACAATTTTCTAGTTGCATCCCATGCCACTAGATACTCAACCTTTTGTAGAATAGTAATGGTATATTTAGAACTTTTCTAACACCATTATTAAATATAAACATGTATTTTTACTGTAATATTTATCTTTGTTGGTTTGTAAGAATGCATCTATGTAACTATTACAAGATCATCTTTCATTCCATCAAAGATCAAGAACGCATCCTTTAGTTCCTTTTAGAGAACATAAGAGTGTTCTTAATAACTAGTGACTTTCACTAGGATCCGATTGGTATTATCTCATCATACTCCAAGTATATGAGACATCCGGTCTTAGTACATTAACATGGCTTACATGATAGATCCAATTGCCGAAGCATATGGAATCCTAATCATGTACTCTTGCTCATTAGTCTTCTAACAAGACTAAATCTTGCAAAGATTAATGCCATTAGACTTTCGCAAGTAACATCTCTAAGAGTCTTGCATAGTGAACTTTTCACTATCTTGTTTTTATAAGTACTTTGACTTTAACCAATCAACCTTTTAGATTTATCTCCATAAATCAGTCCAAGGATATAAGCGGCTTTATCCAAGTATTTCATTTAGAAACCCTTTCAAAATGAGTTATATGTCAACCACATATATATGACTAGGAATAATATTACGCTCCCACTAAATTTATTGTAATCACAAGTTTCATCTTTGATGAATTCAAACTCTTTGAATACTACATCAAAATGAAATTTCACTCCAAGTAATTTGCTTCAATTCATCTCATGGATTTCTGCAACTTGCATATTTTATTAGAATTTTATGGATCAAAACTTTTAGGTTGTATCAAACACATCCTAAAGTATGTTCCTGTTAAGGAATGCTGTTTTGACATCCATTCGTCATATTTCATATTCAAAATATGAGGCCATGACAATTAGAATTCTAATATCCTTAAGCATGACTTTTAGGTGACAAAGTTTTATCATAATCGATATTATAAATTAACTTTAATCAATTAGTCGTGCTTTAATAATATACACCTTGCGATCCATGTCCGTTTTTTCCAAGAAAACTCATTTTCTATCCTTTGATTTTTAAGCCTTAGGGTAGAACAATCAAGTTCGAAACTTGATTATGATACATGGATTGCACTTTTAGATTTTATGACTCCAAGTCATTGATCTAAATCCGGAGTGGACTTTGCATCTTGATAGGTAATAGGTCAATCATTCGCAATGATATCTTCCCAATTACTTTCTATCACGAGAAATCAATATTTCTTGTTATGGATAGTATCCTATCAGTTATGCAAATATCTTGTGAATACTTAAACGAATTTCCACAACTCCTTGTGAATATTTGTTCAACTTCCATCTTAGGTTCTATGTCATTTTATGGGTCTCGAACTCTTTGAGATACATTTTACTCCCCACTAGTTCTTTAGAGATAAACGATTTATCTAGAAAGTGCCATTTAGAGCAACAAACGATTTGTACTCTGAAGGGTGTAAAATTAATATCTTTAATATGTCCCATGAAAATACATTTATTAGATTTAGGTGTGATTTTGTTTAAGACAACACTTTTCTCAAAAGCATCACATCACAAATCTTTATGAAAGACAAACCAAGTTTTTCTTTCATTCCATATCTCATATGGTATATCGAACCTCCTTAGACGAATCTCAATTTAGTGTAAGCGCCGCTGCTGTTCCAGCACTTAAACCAGAAAGATAATTAAAATTAGTTTTGACTTATCATGAGGCGAAAAACAGCAGTTTTGCAGACAATCTGTAAACTTCTGTAAACAGGAGCCGTACGGCTCATTACTAGGCGTATGCCTAAATAGCAACCTTACGGTTATTTCCTTCAGATTC
>JAOWBW010001423.1:357019-392795 GCA_026119855.1 Campanula takesimana
CATCTTCTTCCTTCTCTCTTCATTTCCTCCATCTTCTCTCATTATTGTTCATTTCTTAAAACGTGAACCTTGTTTAGATCGTCGATAGGATCGCGTAGAACAAAAAGATCGAATTCCGTCAACTTTGAAATTATCAGTTAAGTTACTTTTCCCCCATTTAAATGCTAAAATGTTCATATCATGTTTATATGATGATTAATGTGTTATATTTGAAGTTTGGTTGAGTTTGCAATTTGTTTGGAATTTATGGAGTTTTTTTGGTTGAAAATGGTGAATTGATGAATACCTTTATTTAATCTTGGATTGTTGATTAAGGGTGTTTGTTAAGTCCCCTCTTTGTTTAAATAATGTTTGGGTACCTTAGAAATCTTGTTGGGAGTGTTGGATTTGGGTGTTTTGTGTTTTGGGTTGAAAATGGAAGAACCATGTTGTTCTTCCCCGATTTTCTGGCGATTCCGGCATGTTGGGCGACCGCACAAAATTCCTGGGCGGCCGCGCATCTTTCTGAGAGTTTTTGTTCTTGTTTTGGGTACTTTGGGCGACCGCACAACCCATCGTGGGCGGCCGCACAAGATCTCTGAAAAATGTACATTTTGTTAAATTGTGTGACTAAAGAATGCGTTTGATCCATTCTTGGGTGTCCTCCTAGTTGACCCTAGTGATCATCGTAGTACACTCTAGTGATAGAATTGGGTTCTTTGCGATCAAGTTTGTGTTTGAGCATCTTGTGATGGGTTCGTGATTGTTCCAATCGGATTGATGTTGGATAAGACTTGGTCTAGGTTTTAGTGATATCCTATAGCACCTAGAGGTGGTTTTGGAACACTAAAATATAGGGTTTAGTCCGGTCGTGATCATGTTCTAATAAGGGTAATCTTTTTGGATTCGTTTGGGGTGTTTAGAGTTGGTTCGTTATGGACGAAGGTAAAGCGTGAATTGGCGATTGTTACTTACGGTTTGATAAATCTTAAGGTGTATTCATTCTGATTTCCTACTTTGGAATTCCAGGTGTAAGAGATGGTTGAGTCCATGGTTCTAGTATATCTTTATGAGTAAATGTCTAGGGTCATTTTGGTATAGTAATTGTGCTAATTGTGAGCGACCGTTTGGGTTGTGCTCTTTGTGATTAACTTGTGGGTATCATAGTTAGGAGGTATTTGGTACGTGCCTTGTCTTGGAATCATCTTGTTTGTGACGTTTATCGTTGTTGTGCTCTTTTATGAGAAACTTCTTCTGTTCGTTGTTGTTGAACTCTTTATGAGTAATCGTTTGCATCTTTATGGTGATTAATTGGTGTGGTTCCCTACTTTGGAATCCTTTGTTGTTTTCGTTCTAGTATTTTATTACTTAGCCTTTACGTGAAAGCCCAGCTGGCATTGTGTGTGTTTCGGGCGATGCGAAATATTATGATGGCACAAGCCAAGTCCATTATGATGTTGACCATTGTTTTGCCCAATTATTACCCTCCTCCAGATTGGCCTTGATGTGAGAAGAGCTAGCTCCTTTGTGTGCATTTTAGCTTCTTGGAGCATGACTTTGTGGCATGTCTCCCGTCCTTTGTGACACTTCTTTTGGGTCATTGATTCCGGTACCGGGGGTATTCTCTTAAGCTTTTATGCTACTATGAAGATGGTTTGATGGTTGATTGATTGATTGGTCGGTTCTGACCGGGATTTTCTCTCAAGCTTTCATGCTGCTATGAAGATGTTGATTGTTGATTATTGAAGCTGCGCAGCGACCTTTATTTGGTTCTTTCAGTTGGGTGAAACCTTGGCTATGTATCTACTTATGAGTGTTTATTTCAGCTTTATGTGTTGCATGTTGAGCTGGTCGTTATTTCCAACCGGTATGGGACGGTTGGCGATAGGGAGCCTCTCATTTGTTGTTATATGTTTATTTATATGATTGATTATTGGATATTACTGTTTGACAGCATGTCACTTATTATTCCGCTGCTATCTATCTTATGTTAATTGCTATCGGTCATTGCATATTAGCATGTCATGTAGTTGCATTAGTAACTTACTGAGATTTATTCTCACCCCGTTTCTTGTTTCAAATTGTTTTTCCTTAACCCCCCCCCCCAGGAGGAAAAGGATTAGGATTCGCGGTTCGAGGAGGACGTCGAGAGGATTGAGATTTTGGGGCAGGTTGTTATAGATCGGTTTACATTATTTAAATGTATACCTTTTGGGGATAGTTTTTACCACTATTGACGTCATTATGAATTGTAATACTTTGTATCTTTAATTGTGAGCTTGTGGAGCTTACACTAGTGGTTTTATGGTGTTGTTAAACTTGGATTTTCCAAACCTTGTATTAAAATCTTTTGGTTCAAAAATGGAATTTTTAACTTCTTTATTTTAGAGTTTTGGTTTTAAGTCGACGTCCAGCTCGCGTATCCCGGACCCGCGGGTTCGGGGTCGCGACATCAACAAATTTCACTACGTGCAAGCAAGTGTGTGAACATGCAAATGGGTGTCCAAGCATTCTTTTCGCAACAAATCAGCAAGGGTAATAACATGCATCCATCAACAAAGAGTTACTGAAGTAGTATTACGGGCAACACTAATATGGACCAAAAATGCGAAAAAAATCAACAAAGGAAGGGTGAAATTCGTACCAATCCCGCAGAAACAAAATCGGAGATATGAGTATGAGACTCATATGTAAGCAATCTCGAGTCCATAGCCTCAACCCCGACTTCTGCCTCCTCACCCATGGGCATCTCAAAAGGAGGAGTTTGATGAGAACTCGATATAATCTCACATTAGATTGGTCTCAAATGAACAAAGGAAACGTTTTGGGATGTTTTCCTCACAAAAATTTGACTCGGAATGCAGAGAGTTTGGGCAATTTTCGAACTCAGTCCTAACAGAATGAGCAGTTTCTGAATATATGCTCTGAACTTATGCGCAACGCGCGCCTCTCGCTACCTACCTGTAATGCGGGCGCATCTCACATCAACTTCCGGACGCGCGTGCCTCTCGCCTCCTGTCAGGCCCAGGTACAAGTTCCCATGCACGAATAAATACATCACATCAATGCTCCTCCAACTCCCATCCGAGTTTTCAGCTCCACCTTGGGGATGTTCAAGCATAAAGTTCCGCAACGGACATTATTAAATTGGACAGTTACAAAGGTCAAAGTCAACCTCGACATTTTCCTCTCTAAAGGGAAAACACTCTTTCGGTCCGCAGTCAACTGTGCCTGCACCCCACAAAATCAACAGCAAGTACAGCTCCGGATAGCATACAACTCCAAGCAGCAATTTGGTCCATGGTGAACCGCTGAAATCACCACCTCTTTATCAACAAAGTCAACTCAATAAAATCGCATTCATCGGCAGACGGATCCTCGAATCTCACCAGGTCTTCTCTCGACTTTAAATGATGACAAACGGGTCCTCGGATATCGCCTGGTCTTCTCTTAACTTTAAATGATGGCAAACGGGTCCTCAGATCTCGACAGGTCTTCTCTCGACTTTAAATGACGATAAACGGGCCCTCGAATCTCATCAGGTCTTCTCTCGACTTTAAATGATGGCAAACCGGTCCTCAGATCTCGCAAGGTCTGCTCTTGAATTTAAATGATGGCAAACGGGTCCTCAGATCTCGCCAGGTCTTCTCTCGACTTTAAATTATAGCAAATGGGTCCTCGGATCTCGCCAGGTCTTCTCTCGACTTTAAATGACGGCAAACGGGTCCTCGGATCTCGCCAGGTCTTCTCTCGACTTTAAATGCGGCAGACGGATCCTCAGATCTCGCCAGTTCTCTAATCAGTAAAAGTCGCTCACATAGGGAGCGCATCTCTATCTCTCGTAATTTCAAATTCCTGCTTTCATCGACTCTTTGCTTTTTCTTGGTGATGTCCTCGGCTGGTGTACTTTCTTTCGTCGACGCATTTTGCTTTACAAACCACGTCGCAGAGGGCCTCTGTAAACACCCCGCCTTCGACCGCTCACCCCGATTTCATGGTTGATCTTGTGTGTCTCCCTATTTTAAGTGTTTTTCGTTAGTTTCTGTTATTTTTGTTAAGTTCCTGACTGTTTTCGTTAAGTCCAGGGACTAAACTAAATAACAGAGCTGACTTTCTAGTCCATTCTGTCAAAAAAGCCTACTTAAAGTCGCGCGCGTCCGCTCGTAGGGGTCAGAAGCGTGCGCGTCCCGCCACCAAGGCAGGGGGCGCGCACCTCTGGGCGTCAGCTACAGATTTCTGTCCAAGAATCTCTCCCTTGCTCATTTTGCATAATTTTGCCCGGAAAGGATTTCTTGGTGACCTCATTTTGGCACCAAAAACTTGTCTTTTTCAACTATAAAAGCCTCTCTTCTCCACCATTTCAAAGGACCGAAATTCTCTTCTCTACAAAAACTATACACAAAACTACTCTCAAAGGATTTCCAAAGACAATCTCCCAAGGAGTACTTGAGGTCATTTTGAGTCTAGGTAAAAGGACTATTCTTTTCTCCCTTCTCTACTGTTGGTAGTGGTGCCCTAGGCACGTTTAATAAACGTTGTAATTGTTATCATTTATTTCATATCAATAAAGAGATGCTTTGATTATTATTGTTGTTCATGTTTACTTATAATAATCCCCGTCCCTAGTGCTTGTTAAGCACTAGTATAAAAGCTAAATGATCATGGGATGATCATGTTAGATTTATGGGTACTTGTTTGGAACAAGGTACTGGACTTGACCCGCTGCATGAGTTTTATGTCATGGTCTATGTCATACATATATCTCATATTAGTTATGTCATTTGAATCCTTAGACATGAAGTTATTATAGTCTTCCACTTGATGAACATTGTGTTTGACATATTCAAACGCTACCTTAACACGGTAGTTATAAAGGGTATGATTGGCACAATCGAATTCCCGTTGGGAAGAATAATAAGCTAAATGGATTTGTCCCTCCACGGAGAGATGTCAAGCTTGGGCCCCTCGAAGGAATGATGTTGATGAAATGTTCGGCCGGACTCAAATGGATTGATTGGATCAATAGCATTTGAATTATCAACATATTCGGGATCGAGAAAGTATTGAACAAAACAAGTTGACTGTTTGACCATGACTTGTGTTCAATGACATCGTGGACAAAGGGATTGTGACATATTCTAAAGGAATGCGAACTTGTATCTAGTTACACTATTTGGGTAGGTATGACGGTTTGCTAGAACCTAATCATATCTTATGAGTTCATGTTTGAGCCCATTGCCAACTTAGTGTAATCCTAGAGGGTCACACACAAATAGAACGAATCATAAAGGACTGAATTGGAATTATGGAAAAATGTCAGGTTTTGGCTCTGGCACGGTCGTGCGCCTTAAAATGGCACGGCCGTGCCATAAATCCAAACCAAGGCAAAGGCTCGGTCCGTTTGGCACGACCGCGCCAAAAATAGGGGCACGACCGTGCCAATATTCGGGGAAGGTCTGGCAGGTTCGACCCATTTGGCACGACCGTGCCAAATAAAGGGGCATGACCGTGCCAGAATTCCTGGCAGAATAAGGACCTGCCTTAATTAAGGTGACGGGATTTAGGAATCCTAGGTCATTAAGAGTTAATGACTAGGTCCTATAAAAGCATCTTTTCACCAGCCATTAGACATAATATTGTGAGTGCCTCCATAAGGTTTTGAGAGGTTATTTTTCTTGTTCTAAGATCCAAAAGGTGAAGAACAAGAATATTCATAATTCCATATAGTTCTTGCAATTGTGAAAGTGTGTTTCACAATTTGGTCTAGCAACCAAGATCAAGAAGTTGCTTGATATTCGTTCGTGGTGTGGATACCGCTAGAGGGTGAAGCTCATCATCTTCAAGGTTCGCGTTCTTGATCAAGTTTCAAAATCTCCACCAAGTTCAAAAGCTAGAAATTCATAGCCATCAAGGGTTAGTTATTCCTCTATTCATCTTGTTGTATTTGATTTAATCATATGAACGGATCCATGGCTTTGGGTTTCATTAAAATTTTAATTGCTAATTTCCGCTGCGCATGTTAGATCGAAACCCAACAGTGGTATCAGAGCCCCGTTCATGTTGATTAATTCAATACTTGGATCATGTTGTGTGTATATAAATTGTTTATGTGCCAAGCATGATATGAATATTGGATTATATGATGTTTATGTGTTTTGTGATTTTATGTGGTTTATTGTTTTAGAAACTTTAATCGCACTATTCAATCGCAATAAAAATTATGGTGGATTTAAAATTGTTTGGATTATCAATTTTGATTGGATCAAAGTTTTGATATTCTAGGGATTCAAGAATAAATTATTTATTCAAGGTTTTGTTGATCATGGTGATTGGATCACCAAGAACACCAAATCCTTATTGAATCGGGAAAAACAATTTTGAGACAAATTTTGGAACTTTAAAATTTTGATTTTCAGAAGGGTCCGACCGGACCCATACCTTGACCCGGCCGGACCTAGGGTTTGGAGCGGGGTAGGGCTTGGGTCTTGGGTGTGGATCTTGGGTTTAAATTTCCTATTTGTTTTAGTCTTGTGAGTCTAAGATTGGTTCAAGGTTTGGATGGCTAATCTACGTTCATCGAGATTGTGTTTCCCAAACTTGATCGCAATCGAAGTTTCAAAGATAAAACGAAGTTAGAATTATGAAGAGTTCATAATTGCTAAAATTAAGAAACAAAGTTCTTGATTCAAAGATTGGAGATCCATGTGGAATTGTGAATGCAATTGGCCTACGTTCATCGAGACCATCTATTGCTTAGTTTCGGCCACATGGACTACTTTCTTGGTTTCTTGAATTAGTGCGGAATTGTGGATGCCATATGGCTTAGTTTCGGTTGCACTTCTTGTTGTCTTGATTTGGTGATGATAACCAAAGTTCAAATAGTCTCATCCTCATAATCATAGAGAAACTAATGACACATAAATATTATGCTTAAATTAATGGAGATTAATTTAGTGGCTAAACTTGATGTGTAACATGTTTATATTATGTGCTCATAAATGTGTTATATGCTATATGTGATGAACCTTCAAAGAAAGTTTTAAGTCCTTTTGCCATACCATGATTAAAACACTTGTTTATACATGAGTAATGTTATGTGGGCTCGCCAAAGCGAGGTGCATTGATTTTATTCATGTTTGAGCAAGATGAGTGAATAAGAGTTTCCTATGCGTTTAAAATGGTTGGACTTAATTAAGCGTCAAAACAGTTTTGGGCTTGAGGCAAAGATGAGATTTAACATGCTTTTTGAAATTGGATTTCTTAAAGAATCTCATGAAAAGAACTGAGAGTCATATGAGATATGATTGACAAGAGTTGTCTACCTAATTGATTTAATTTTGAGCGGTGCGCCAAAGCGTACTCAAAATTAGATTAAAGCGGGATCTCAACCCAATTAAATTATATTATACATTGGATGTATAAGAAGGTTATATAATTTAGTGGGAGTATTTTGTTTAAAATACACTATTTATCTCTTTAATGAAAATCGGTACTTATTAAATTTTGGAAATTTTTGCATATTTGTAGATAATGACTAATAACACTCAATCAATGTCGTTGCGATCGATCCTTGAGAAGGATAAGCTCGAAGAGAATGGTACCAACTTTATGGATTGGATCCGTAGCATAAGAATTGTTCTTAGGCAAGAAGACAAGTTGTACATTCTCGATGGGCCTCTCCCTGCTGAACCACCGCCTACTGCCCCTAGGGTAGAAAGGGACAATTACAAGAAACATCGTAATGATTCTAGAGATGTAAGTTGTCTCATGCTTGCTGCTATGTGTTCAAAACTCCAACAAAGTTTGGAACATTTGGAAGCCTATGAGATAGGCGTGGAGTTGAGAACCATGTTTCAAGAGCAAGCTAGGCAAGAGAGGTACAAGACCATTGTTGCATTCACTACTTGTAAAATGAATGAAGGGCAACAAGTGAGTCCTCACTTTCTTAAAATGAAAGGTTATGTAGAGCACCTTGAGAAACTTGGCTATCCAATCCCATTGGAGCTAGCCACGGATCTCATTCTTAATTCATTGCCTAAAAGTTATAATCAGTTTGTGATGAATTATAATATGCATGGAATGGATAAGAATCTCTCTGAGTTTCATGGGATGCTCAAAACTGCAGAGATGAAAATTGTGGAGAAAGGTTCTCCCGTGCTCTTGGTTCACGATGGGAAGAAGCCTGGTGCCAAAGGCAAGGGTAAGGCAAAAGTTGTCAAACCCAAGATAAGCAAGGCAAAGGTTGCCAAGGCTTCTGAGGCAAAACCCGATACACAAAAGGATGCAATTTGTTTCCATTGTCAAGAAATTGGTCATTGGAAACGTAATTGCAAGGCTTTCTTGGAAGAGCAAAAGAAGAAGAAGAGCAGCAAGGCTGCGTCGACTTCAGGTATCTATATGATAGATATTCTCCTTTCTACCACTGATTCTTGGGTATTGGATACCGGATGTGGTTCTCACATTTGTCTAAATGTGCAGGGACTAAAGAATAGGAGACTGCTTAAAGAAGGTGAAGTAGATCTACGTGTGGGGAATGGAGCAAGAGTTGCTGCATTAGCCGTAGGGACTTATGAAGTCACTTTACCTTCCGGATTAATTCTTGTTTTGAACAATTGTTATTATGTTCCGGATTTAAGCAGAAATATTATTTCAATTTCTTGTTTGGATAATGAAGGTTTTAAGTTTCTTATTGAGAATAAGAAATTTTCTATTTATTTAAATGATGTGCTTTATGGTATTGCTAATTTATTTAATGGCCTTTATATCTTGGATGTCAAGAATGAAAATAATGTCTATCATGTAAATAAGAAATCTAAACCTAATGATGTAAATCATACTTATTTGTGGCATTGCCGTCTGGTCATATTAATGAGAAGCGTATCTCAAAACTCCATGGGGACGGACTTTTGGGTTCATGTGACTTAGAGTCATATGATACTTGTGAGTCGTGTCTTCTTGGAAAAATGACTAAGACACCTTTTACCAAGTTAGGTGAAAGGGCAAGCGACTTATTGGGGTTGATACATTCCGATGTATGCAGACCATTAAGTAGCAATGCTAGGGAGGATTTCAATACTTCATAACCTTCACTGATGATTATAGTAGATTTGGGTATGTTTACCTAATGAAACATAAAAGTGAAGCATTTGAGATATTTAGAATATTTCAAAATGAAGTAGAAAAACAACTTGGCAAAAGTATAAAGGCACTTCGATCAGATCGAGGTAGTGAATACTTAAGTCAAGAATTTGATGATCATCTAAAGAATTGTGGAATAGTTTCACAATTGACTCCGCCCGGAACACCACAATGGAATGGTGTGTCTGAGAGGAGGAATCGGACTTTGTTAGACATGGTTCGATCAATGATGAGTCAAGTTGATCTTCCAATATCCTTTTGGGGTTACGCTCTAGAAACCGCTGCTTTCACACTAAATCGTGTTCCAACTAAATCGGTTCAAAAGACTCCATATGAGATGTGGAGCGGAAAGAAGCCTTGTCTATCTTTCATGAAGATTTGGGGTTGTGAAGTTTTTGTCAAAAGACTTATCACAGACAAACTTGCACACAAATCTGATAAATGCATTTTCGTGGGATATCCTAAGGAAACTAAAGGATATTACTTTTACAACCGAAAGGACAACAAAGTGTTTGTTGCCCGAACTGGTGTCTTTCTAGAGAAAGAGTTTCTCTCCAAAGAAATCAGTGGGAGTAAAATAAATCTTGAAGAAATTCGAGACCCAGAAAATAACATTGAACCAATAGTGGAACAAGAACAAGAACCACAAGGAGTTGTGGACCTGTTCAAAATACACAAGCATCTCGCAGATCTAGTAGGTTACGATCCGAGCCCGAGAGATATGGATTTCTCGTAACGGATAGTAATGAGGTAGAAATCATTGAGAATGATGAACCGTCAACCTACCAAGAGGCGATGTCTTCTCCTGATTCGGACAAGTGGCTTGGAGCCATGGAATCCGAATTGCAATCCATGCAAGACAATCAAGTTTGGAATTTGATTGATGCGCCCGAAGGTGTAAAAACCATAGGATGCAAATGGGTCTTCAAGAAGAAGACTGACATGGATGGGAAGGTGCATACTTACAAAGCTAGGCTTGTAGCGAAAGGTTATAGGCAAGTTCATGGTATTGACTATGATGAGACCTTTTCACCCGTAGCAATGATCAAGTCTATAAGAATTTTGCTTGCCATTGCCGCATATCATGACTATGAAATATGGCAGATGGACGTCAAAACCGCTTTCCTGAATGGAAAACTCCAAGAGGATGTGTATATGACACAACCAGAAGGATTTGAACAAGATTCTAAGGTATGCAAATTGCAAAGATCCATCTATGGATTGAAGCAAGCTTCAAGGAGTTGGAATCTCCGTTTTGATGAATCAGTCAAAGAGTTTGGTTTCATCAAGAACGAAGATGAGCCTTGTGTATACAAGAAGATTAGTGGGAGCATAGTGCTATTCCTTATTTTATACGTGGATGACATATTACTCATTGGAAACGACATTCCTACATTTCAGTCTGTGAAGACTTGGTTAGGAAAGTGCTTCGCAATGAAAGATATGGGTGAAGCGCATATATTCTTGGCATTAAGATCTATAGAGATAGATCAAGGAGGCTACTTGGTTTAAGCCAAAGTACATACATTGACAAGGTCATTAGAAGATTCCGTATGGAAAATTCTAAGAGAGGAACCTTGCCCGTGTTACATGGAGTTTCTCTAAGCAAGACTCAATGTCCTAAGACAAAAGATGAGCGTGAGAAATGAATGATGTTCCATATGCTTCGGCAATTGGGTCCATCATGTATGCCATGATTTGTACTAGGCCGGATGTATCTTATGCTTTGAGCATGACAAGTAGATACCAATCCGACCCTGGCGAAAACCACTGGATAGCCGTAAAAGCGATTCTTAAGTACTTGAGAAGGACTAAAGACTCGTTTTTGGTCTATGGAGGAATGGAAGATGATCTCGTTGTAAATGCTTACACGGATGCAAGCTTCCAAACCGACAAAGATGATAGCCGATCGCAATCGGGTTTTGTGTTTATGTTAAATGGTGGAGCTGTAAGCTGGAAGAGTTCCAAGCAAAGTACAACCGCTGATTCTACAATAGAAGCTGAGTATATTGCTGCATCGGATGCTGCAAAGGAAGCTGTTTGGATTAAGAAGTTCATAACTGAACTTGAAGTGGTTCCTAGTATTGCTAGTCCATTAGACCTTTATTGCGACAATAATGGTGCTATTGCTCAAGCAAAGGAACCAAGAGCACATCAGAAATCCAAACACATACTTAGGCGTTTTCATATCATTCGAGAAATCGTTGATAGGGGAGACGTAAATATATGCAGAGTACCTACTGATGACAATGTTGCGGACCCGCTAACAAAGGGACTTCCACAAGCTAAACATGATGGTCATGTTAGGTCCATGGGTATTAGATACATGGGAGATTGGGCCTAGGGCAAGTGGGAGATTGTTGGTAGTGGTGCCCTAGGCACGTTTAATAAACATTGTAATTGTTATCATTTATTTCATATCAATAAAGAGATGCTTTGATTATTATTGTTGTTCATGTTTACTTATAATAATCCCCGTCCCTAGTGCTTGTTAAGCACTAGTATAAAAGCTAAATGATCATGGGATGATCATGTTAGATTTATGGGTACTTGTTTGAACAAGGTACTGGACTTGACCCGCTGCATGAGTTTTATGTCATGGTCTATGTCATACATATATCTCATATTAGTTATGTCATTTGAATCCTTAGACATGAAGTTATTATAGTCTTCCACTTGATGAACATTGTGTTTGACATATTCAAACGCTACCTTAACACGGTAGTTATAAAGGGTATGATTGGCACAATCGAATTCCCGTTGGGAAGATTAATAAGCTAAATGGATTTGTCCCTCCACGGAGAGATGTCAAGCTTGGGCCCCTCGAAGGAATGATGTTGATGAAATGTTCGGCCGGACTCAAATGGATTGATTGGATCAATAGCATTTGAATTATCAACATATTCGGGATCGAGAAAGTATTGAACAAAACAAGTTGACTGTTTGACCATGACTTGTGTTCAATGACATCGTGGACAAAGGGATTGTGACATATTCTAAAGGAATGCGAACTTGTATCTAGTTACACTATTTGGGTAGGTATGACGGTTTGCTAGAACCTAATCATATCTTATGAGTTCATGTTTGAGCCCATTGCCAACTTAGTGTAATCCTAGAGGGTCACACACAAATAGAACGAATCATAAAGGACTGAATTGGAATTATGGAAAAATGTCAGGTTTTGGCTCTGGCACGGTCGTGCGCCTTAAAATGGCACGGCCGTGCCATAAATCCAAACCAAGGCAAAGGCTCGGTCCGTTTGGCACGACCGCGCCCAAAATAGGGGCACGACCGTGCCAATATTCGGGGAAGGTCTGGCAGGTTCGACCCATTTGGCACGACCGTGCCAAATAAAGGGGCATGACCGTGCCAGAATTCCTGGCAGAATAAGGACCTGCCTTAATTAAGGTGACGGGATTTAGGAATCCTAGGTCATTAAGAGTTAATGACTAGGTCCTATAAAAGCATCTTTTCACCAGCCATTAGACATAATATTGTGAGTGCCTCCATAAGGTTTTGAGAGGTTATTTTTCTTGTTCTAAGATCCAAAAGGTAAAGAACAAGAATATTCATAATTCCATATAGTTCTTGCAATTGTGAAAGTGTGTTTCACAATTTGGTCTAGCAACCAAGATCAAGAAGTTGCTTGATATTCGTTCGTGGTGTGGATACCGCTAGAGGGTGAAGCTCATCATCTTCAAGGTTCGCGTTCTTGATCATGTTTCAAAATCTCCACCAAGTTCAAAAGCTAGAAATTCATAGCCATCAAGGGTTAGTTATTCCTCTATTCATCTTGTTGTATTTGATTTAATCATATGAACGGATCCATGGCTTTGGGTTTCATTAAAATTTTAATTGCTAATTTCCGCTGCGCATGTTAGATCGAAACCCAACATCTACTTCATCTCTTCTCTCTTTCTTCTACTTTAATCAAATGTGCAATCACCCCAAAACCATCTTGGAACATGACACTAAAGGCCACTTCATTCCATTGAAGTCGGCTAAGGAGTTAACTCCCTACAGTTCAAATACCTCTTTTTAAACCCCCTTTTATTATTATTAAGAATAGGAATAACATTTTATATTATGTAAACTTTGAACAAGCAAGACCAACATTAGTTGGGGAGATGGGTGTTTAAGTACTTCCCATCTCGTAACCTAACCCCCGAACCTCATAACAAGAATCTCTGATTTCGTAATCAAACTTAGGCTACACATTAGGTTTTTCTTATGTTCCTCTAAAACATTGGTGGCGACTCTACATTCAAATCACAAATAGACATCCTAGGGTAATTCACGCGCTCTAGCCAAGCCATGCTTCCTCCCCAGGTTATCTACAGGAAGACTTGCCATTAATGGTTTTTTCATGCCAATTGATCACAACATTTATTCACATCAAGATTAATTGTTTGCATTTAGCATTTTTCATTTGTGTTAGGTCCATTCGTCCTTAATGAGTCGTCATTGACTAGTATGCTTAGAAGTCAATTCATCATTTTGGGGACGTAGCAATCAATTTATAATAACAATCAAGGCAATTTCAACAGTAAATGTATATTGCAAATAATGTCTCAAGTCTAGAGAGAAGAGAATGAAAATGAATCTTGTATTGATTTACATAACTTTACATGTCCAGGTATGGACATTTGTAAAATAATACACATATCTGGGATGGACTTTGGTGAGAATCTAGAACCTACGAAGCTGGAAGACTCCATTTTGTTTTTAGGGATGGCCTCCTATGAAGTGCGATGGTCCATTTCCTTCTTTGATTGTTGGAGGAGTTGTCGGCGGAATGTTCCATGTCCTTCACAGGAATGTGTCACGAGGTCTCCGATTGACTTGGATTTGTAGTTTCCGGAGTCGTCTACTCATTAGGGCGAGTTGAGAGCTTGCTTTGACTATCTCCTTTTGGTGATCTCCTTTCAAGGTGCGTAACCTTCGTTCATGGCACTCAGCGAGGGTACAAATCTCCATTTGATGTAGCTGCCTTTGGGCTTCTGAGGCAAGGGCCTCTTCTTGTAGACGGTGTTCCGGTTTTTGATCTTGTTGTTCATGTGGACGGTTGTCTCGGACGCCAATTCAGAGGTGGGTTCCTTGGTCAATGTTTCTAATGGACAAAACTGCAAAGGACTATAGCATATTAAACCTCAAGGTGAAGTTATAACCGAGATTTGAGAAGAACGCTTCATTAGCGGATTAACCTCTTTTTAAGAAAAACTTGATCTCCATTTTATTTGGGAAAGTATTATTTTTTTTTTTATTTTGAGTAAAAGACTCACATAAGGGAGATCGGGACAATCGAAATGGTCACCACATGGCGGTGCAAATCGAGGAGGTCAATGCTTGACCAAGGTATATACCAGGTGGTGCCATGACGCCCAGACTCGAAAGGGGAATGGTCACGCGACGACACTAACGGGAACGAGATGTCACGAGGGGCGCAAATTTGGTCATCACATGACGGCTCCAGGAAGGAGGAAAAGAGTCACCCTAGGCACTTTTATTTCCTTTCTTATATATATATATATATATATATATATATATATATATATTTGAAACTTAATTTTAATGGACACTTTAGAGGATAACGAGGATCCGTCCAAGGACTTGACTGACTTCTTGGAGGATAACAGAGATCCATCCAAGGACTTGACTGACTTTTTGGAGGATAACAGGGATCAATCTAAGGACTTGACTGACTTTTTGGAGGATAACAGGGATCCATCCAAGGACTTGACTGACTTCTTGGAGGAAAACAAGGATCCATCCAAGGACTTGACTGACTTCCTAGGGGACAAAATCACCGGTCTGAAAACTAAGATCTCGCCTTCGGTTATCTGCATAGCTCTTATGTCGACTCTGGGCTGTTTTCAATCGATCCCGGATAACCCTAACTTTCTCAACTGAATCCTGAAGAAAATCAATACCCACGATCTTCGCTTCACCGACCTCATCCCAACAGATAGGCGATCTACATTTCCTCCCATACAAAGCCTCATACGGTGCCATACCAATGCTCGACTGATAGCTATTATTGTAGGCAAACTTTGCAAGCGGTAGGTGTGAATACCACGAATCCAGAAAGTCAACTCTGCAAGCCCGTAACATATCCTCGAGAATTTGAATGGTCCTCTCAGACTGACCGTCAGTCTGAGGATGAAATGTTGTGCTAAACCTCAAGTCGGTACCCAAAGCCTTCTGTAACGACTGCCAAAATTGGGATGTAAACCTGGGGTCTCTGTCCGACACAATACTAACCGGAACACCATGTAATCTGACAATCTCATGAATATACAAATTTGCAAGTTTCTCCATCGAATAGGAAATGTCAATGGGTAAGAAATGAGAAGACTTAGTCAACCTGTCCACGATCACCCAAACTGCATTGAATTTTCTTCGAGTCCTGGGTAGTCCGGTTACAAAATCCATCGTAATGTGTTCCCACTTCCACTCGGGTATCTCAAGAGGCTGAAGTAAACCTGCGGGTCTCTGATGCTCTGCTTTAACTTGTTGACAGGTCAAACATTTCGATACATAGTCTGCGATCTCCCTCTTCATGTTAATCCACCAAAATGTTGTTTCAAATCCTGATACATCTTCGTACTCCCGGGATGGATGGTATACCTCGATTTGTGACCCTCATCAAGAACTCTCTGTTTAATCCCATTAACATCCGGAACACACAATCTGCCACGGAAAGTCAAAACTCCGATCGGGCTAACAGAAAAATCCTCGAAGTTCTTCTCTTTCAATTTACCCATTATTTTCACCAACTCGGGATCTTCTCTCTGCGCTTCCTTTATTCTCTGAATTAGGGTCGGAGATACCCTAATATTCGCAAAAATCGCCCCATGTCTCGATTCACGAGGAGACCAATCTCGCACATCCTCAAGCATCTTCCACTCACGGACCATCATCGAAGCCACATAAGACTTTCTACTAATCGCATCGGCTACCACATTCGCCTTCCCCGGATGATAAGAAATCGTACAATCATAGTCCTTCAAAAGTTCCATCCATCGACGTTGTCGGTTATTCAATTCCTTTTGAGAGAAGAGGTATTTCAAACTCTTGTGATCCGTGAAAATCTCGAACTTTGCTCCATATAGGTAATGCTTCCACTTATGCAACGCAAATACAATATCCGCTAACTCCATGTCGTGAGTAGGATAATTCTGTTCACTAGGGCTCAACTTCCTCGAAGCATACGCAATCACTTTCCCATTCTGCATCAAAACACAACCCAAACCCTCTTTCGAAGCATCACTGGAAATCACTAGACCATCGCTTCCATTAGGCAAAGTCAAGATCGGAGCGGTAGTCAACCTCTTCTTCAATTCCTCGAAACTCTTGTCACATTTCTCGGTCCACTCAAAAGGGACATTCTTCCGGGTCAACTGAGTCATCAGAGTAGCGATCCTCGAAAACCCTTCAATAAATCTTCTGTAATACCCGGCCAACCCCAGAAAGCTTCTAACCTCTGTCACTGATTCGGGTCTCTTCGAATCCACTATTGCCCCTATCTTGAAGGATCTACAGAAATCCCATCTTTCGAAATAACATGACCCAGAAAAGAAACTTTCTCGAGCCAAAATTCGCATTTACTAAACTTCGCAAATAATTTCTCCCTCGCAAGAACGGATAAAACTGTCCTCAAGTGTTGCTCGTGCTCCTCTCAGGATTTAGAGTAGACGAGTATATCATCAATAAAGACCACCACGAACGAATCAAGATAAGGATGGGAAACCCAGTTCATCAAATCCATAAATACGGCAGGAGCGTTCGTCAACCCAAAAGGCATAACTAAGAACTCGTAATGACCATAACGAGTGCGAAAGGCAGTCTTCGGAATATCCTCCGATCGAATCTTCAACTGATGGTACCCACTCCTCAAATCAAGTTTAGAAAACACAACGGACCCCTGAAGCTGATCAAATAAATCATCAATGTGAGGTAGAGGATACTTGTTCTTCACTGTAACCTGATTCAACTTTCGGTAGTCAATACACAATCTCAACGAACCATCTTTCTTCCGCACAAACAAAACCGGTGCTCCCCACGGGGAAACACTAGGGCAGATAAACCCTTGATCAAGCAACTCTTGCAACTGAACCTTTAGTTCCTTCAACTCTGCGGGAGCCAACCTATACGGTGCCTTTGAAATCGGAGCCGTACCCGGCAAAAGATCTATACAAAACTCTATCTCACGATCGGGAGGCATATTATATTCAGAAGAGAAAACATCGGGAAATTCTCTAACTACCCGAACACTCTCCAAACTAGGGGATTCTTTCCTAGTATCAAGAAAACTAGCCAAATACCCCTCATAACCACGATGTAACAATTTTCTCGCTTTCACATAAGAAATTAAACGAACTTTTCTACTCAAAGGGCTAGCCTCAAAAACAAATTTAGGCACATCGGGAATAGAAAAAGTAACAACTTTCTTACGACAATCAACGGAAGCATGAAACTTGCTCAACCAATCCATACCCAAAATAACATCAAAGTCTTGAATGGGAATGACTACCAAGTCCGCACATAAGACACGACCACATATAACCACATCACAAGCACGAAAGACTCTATCAGTCACCAAACACTCTCCCATAGGAGTTGACACCTCTAACACATAGGGAAAAGACTCAGATGCAGCATTTAACAAAGAAGCAAATTGCACAGAAATGTAAGAATGAGATGATCCTGGATATACTAACGTACGTGCGCTCACATTAGATATAGAAACAATACCTCCAATCACTGAGGGATCATCTGCCTGATGCTGATTCATTGCAAACAATTTTCCTTGGACTTTGGCCTTTCCCGTAGCATTCCGTTTCTGACCCTGTGGAGCCCCAGCTCCTACCCCAGTCGGTTGACCTCTGCCTCTAGTACAATCCCTTGCAAAATGACCCATTTGACCATAATTGGTACACCTTCCCTGTTTCTTCCAACACCGGTCCTCTGAATGGCCTTCCTTTTGGCAATAGGAACAAAGTATCCTATTTTGGTTCCCTTGGTTCCCGGAAGTGGTACTCGGGTTCCTTGGGATCGGTTGCCCTCGGGACTGAGATTGTCCCCCAAAGTTACCTCGGTTATCAATCCTTGGTTGTGACTTGCTCTGCGCTCCTTGCTTACTCGGGTTAGCTTCCTCGGTCTTCCTCTTATGTTCCCCAATATCCTGCTCGATCAAGTATGCACGGTCTACCGCATCTTGGAATGTCACAATCCTCTGGGCTATAAGCTGAGTACGGATAGAAGTCTTCAAACCCCGAATGAATCTCATGGCTTTCTGCTCCTCGGTCCTCACAAGATAGTCACAATACCGGGCTAATTCTGTGAACTTAGCCGAGTATTGAGCTATAGAAAACAAACCTTTCTCCAAGTTGAGAAGCTCGATCTCCTTTCGGTTCTGATCCACTACCGGAATGAAATGCTCTTTGAACTTCCGTACAAACAACTCCCATGCATACACTGTGTCGAGACCCCGGACCCCTCGGGCCCGAGACCGCGAGCTGGACGTCGACTTAAAACCAAAACTATGAAATACCGAAGGTAAAAATTTCATTTTGAACCAAAAGATGATAACACAAGGTTTTACAAATCCAAGTTTAAATCAACAACAACAAACTACTAGAATAAGCTTCGCAAGCTCACCCCAAATATACAAAAGATTACAAATCTTAATGACGTCATTGTTGGTAAAACTATCCCCAAAAGGTTATACATTTAAATAATGCAAACCGATCAAACAACCTGCCCAAAATCTCAATCCTCGCGACGTCCTCCTCGATCCGCGAATCCTAATCCTTTTCCTCCCTGGGGGGGGGTTAAGGAAAACAATTTGAAACAAGAAACGGGGTGAGAATAAATCTCAGTAAGTTACTAATGCAACTACATGACATACTAATATGCAATGACCAATAGCAATTAACATAAGACAGATAGCAGCGGAATAATAAGTGACATGCTGTCAAACAGTAATATCCAATAATCAATCATATAAATAAACATATAACAACAAATGAGAGGCTCCCTATCGCCAACCGTCCCATACCGGTTGGAAATAACGACCATCTCATCATGCAACACATAAAGCTGAAATAAACACTCATAGGTGGATACATAGCCAAGGTTTCACCCAACTGGAGAACCAAATAAAGGTCGGTGCGCAGCTTCAATAATCAACAAATCATCATCTTCATAGCAGCATGAAAGCTCGAAGAGAAAACCCCGGTACCGGAACCAATAACCATAACAGTGTCACAAAGGACAAGGACCATGACACAAAGTCATGCCCGTTAGCTAGATACATTCACAGAGGAACGCTAACTTGACTTTTCCAAGGCCAATCTGGAAAAGGGGTATATTAAGGGCAAAACAATGGTCAACATTATAATGGACTTGGCTTTGCCATTATAATCTTTCCCATCGCCCGATGCAACAAATATGCCAGCTGGGCTTCTAATTAAATGCTAAGTAATAATATTTTAGCATGAATAAACAACTTAAGGTTCCAAAGTAGGGAACCATACCAAATAATCACCATAAAGATGAAACGGGTACTGATGAAGAGTTTAACAACAACGATAACAAGAGTTTCTCAAGAAGAGCACCACAACGATAAACGGAATTTCTCATAAAGAGCACAACCACATTGATCATTAAAACAAGATGATTCCAAGACAAGGCACGTATCAATTACATCCTAAATATGATACCCACAAGTAAATCATAAAGAGCACAACCCAAACGGTCGTTCACAAATGGCACAATGACGATTACCAAAATGACTCTAAACATTTACTCATAAAGATATACTAGGACTATGAACTCAACCATCTCATCACACCTAGAATTTCAAAGTAGGAAATCAGAATGAATACACCTTAAGGTTAATCAAACCGTAGGTACCCAATTGCCAATTCACGCTTTATCTCCGTTCATAACGAACCCATCCTAAACACCCCAAAGGAATCCAAAAGGTTACACTTATTAGAACATGATCACGATTGGGCTAAACCCTACACTTTAGTGTTCCAAAACCACCCTCTAGGTACTATAGGATATCACCTAAAACCTAGACCAAGTCTTATCCAAAATCAACCCGATTTGGAACAATCACGAATCCATCACAAGATGCTCAAACACAAACTTGATCACAAATGATCATCACAAAGATAAGTCAAACCAACAATACCTCAATAAGATGTTCCAAATCCCAATTAACACTTAATTAATTTCAAACACAAACTTGATCACAAAGGACCCAATTCCATCACTAGTGTGTACTACAATGTTCACAAAGGTCAACTAGAAGGACACCAAAGACTTTGACCAAAACACGTTCTTCAACCACACCAAATAACAAATGTAAATTTTCAGAGGACTGTGCGGCCGCCCAAAAGGGTATGTGCGGTCGCCCAAAAAGGCTATTAAACAAGAACAAAAGCTTTCAGATAGTTGTCCGGTCGCCCAGACAATTTTGTGCGGCCGCCCAACCTTCTGGTTTGCCGGAAATCGGGAAGAACAACTTGGGTTCTTCCATTTTTATACCCAAAACACATTTCCACCAAAATCCAACATTCCAACTAGTTTACTAATGTACCAAAACAACTTATAAGTCAAAAAAGACTCAAACAACAACATTTAACAATCAAAATCAAGAATCAAACCCAACATTCATAAATCACCATTTTTAACCCAAAATCCAAATAATTCCCAAATAAATTCAAAACCCAACCAAACTTCAAATATAACACATCAAGCATTATCTAAACATGATATGAACATTTTATCATTAAAATGGGGGAAAGTAACTTACTTGCAAATTCTCAAAGTTGACGGATTTCAAATATTTTTGATCCTACGCGATCCTGTCGACGATCTAAACAAGGTTCATGTTTTAAGAAATGAGAGATTATGAGAGGAAGAGGAAGATAATGAAGAGAGAAGGAGGGAAAGAAATGTTTACCTTTTCTTTTGGAGAGAGAGAGAGAGAGAAATGCTGGGAACAGAAATGAGGAGAGTGAGGGAGAAGATGAGTAGGGAGGGAGTAGTTAAAATGATTTAAAGAACTTACACTTAGGCCCCCTCCTCATCACTACACACAAAACTTACACTCCCTACTTACAATTAAGACCCAACAATACTACACTAACCCAAATAAAATGCTAGGCATGAATTATTATAACTCATAAATCATTAATTAAGTAATAATTTAAATACATAATTAAGCAAATAAATAAATAATAATTATTTATCACCAATAAAATAGAGCCTAGTTTTCGGGTCGTGACATTCACTCCCCCTTAAAGAAAATTTGACCCGAATTTTAACGAGACTTACCCGAAAGACCAAATAGGTACGGATACGGTAGTTCCGCCATTTCTCAAATTCCTCAATTGTCCAATCTATCCCACTACAAGGTAACCTTATATAATGCTTACGATAACACTACCTCTCGAACCGAACCATTCCATCATTATCTTCGTTACTAATCAAAACTCGTACTCAAAATCGAAGAACCCAAACTATTTCCACACATAATTCTCGAGATATCTCAAGCTCGCCTTATTCATAACCTTAACTATTTGTAAATCGCATACTTAGTATTATTCCCCAGAAATTCAAAACATTACCATCTCGAGCTAAATTAGCTTTAAAAATATGAAAGGCTAAAGAAATTTTTCCATCCCCATAATATTCACCAAAGGCTATATCTCTAAGGGTTCCCATTGTAGTGCTCTCGTTCTAGATAGCACCTTAAACTAGGGGTGTAATATAAAAACAAAATGCTCACTTAAACCTACACCATAATATCATCGTCATAACACTCCAATCCTTGAAAGCCTAAAAAATTACGAATACTCAATAGTCCGAAAATGGTTTAAATTTTATCTTCAAGGGATTTCCTCTAGCTCCCTTTTAAGTCATGATCCGTGCTCATATACCCAAAGGAAATCAACGAACTCTAAATTCAATAGCTAACCCCAGTTAGTCTCTCACGCATACCTTTATTAACTTAATGATACTTAAGCTCAATGGTACTATCAAAATCATAAACCAATTAGCTAGCCTCATTCCAATAGCTCCATTACCAAATCACAATATTCTTTAATTATGCCAAGTATTGATACTCAACTTTCTTCACACACCCTTGATCCAATTCGGTAGCGCCACCAAGAGGGATTTAGAACCATAGAACCACTATCTAACCAAAATTTCAAAATGCCCTTAACATAGATTGAGAAATTATTACTCTCCCAAAATGTACTTAGTCCCTTCTAATTTAACACGCTTACCACCATTAATGATCATAACTCCTACAACAACTCATCATCCATAACAAATCGTACACCTCTCCATGCTAATCCATTCCGACACATTCACGGAGATGCACTAAAGTGACCAAAATTTTCCCCAAGAGATCCTCATTGAATCCTCAACTCCTATAACCCAACCGATGTCATAAGGACATTGATCTAAATATTAACACTACAACCTTGTACCATAACAACTCAATTTAACCCAAGCTTCTCCTCAAACACTGGGTACTACTCGGAAAAAAACGAAAATCTTACGAATGATATATACAGCCAACAAATTGACCGAAACTAAATACTCGGATTTCAATTAAGAAAAGATAGGTATAACTCTACCCAAAGGAACGGTCCCAAACAGTTTTTAGAAATTAGGAATGGAGAATATAACAATCCCCCTACAACAATAGACTAAAGCAATAGTAACATCAAAATCTTGTAATAGCAACATGGCTAATTTAGCAGGTAAGACATAACCATACTTAAGCACATCATAAGCACATAAGACTTCATCAGATACCCTAAACCCCTCCAGAGGAGTAGACACCTACAACACATAAGTCAAAGACTCAAAAGAAATAAATGCAACTAAATGCACATAAACATGAGAATGCAAAGATCCTAAAATGCACGCGCTCGCTCTCTCGACATAAATTAATACCTCCTGAAACTGATGAATCACCCGTCGAGTGCTAATCGATTGCCAATACTCTACCTGAAACCTTGGGCTTCCCCGAAGCATCCCTCTTCTGACCCTGTGGTATTCCAGTTCCTGTCCCCGATGACTGAACTCTAAACCTCGGACAATCTTTAACGAAGTGTCCCAACTGACCACACTTCACACATTTTCCCTGCTTCTTCCAACACTTGTCATCTGAGTGTCCTTTCCTATGACAGAAGCTGCAGACTTTCCCACTTCGTGTCCCCTTATTAGAACCTTAATTTCTTACTGTCGGTTGCCCTTGAAGTTGCCCTCTGTATCGAGTTTGCGCTCCAGAATTACCTCTGTTATCCGAATGTTGCCGTTGCGACTTACTCTGCCCTCCTTGCTTACTCGGGTTAACCATCTCAGTCTTCCTTTTGTGTTCCCCAATATCCTGCTCAATCAAGTAGGCTCGATCCACCGCATCCTGATAAGTCTGAATCCGCTGTGCTATAAACTGAGTCCGGATGGATGTCTTCAAACCCCTGATTAATCTCATCGCTTTCTGCTCCTCGGTCCGCACAAGGTATTCACAACACCTGACTAATTCTGTGAACTTAGCTGAGTACTGTGCTACTGACATCAAGCCTTGCTCCAAGCTGAGGAACTCGATCTCTTTCCGGTTTTGATCCACTAGAGAGATAAAATGATCCTTGAATTTCCTCACGAACCACTCCCAAGGATATGGTACAAGAGTCGCATCCCAACTGGTCTTCAGTGCCTTCCACCAATGTTCCGCAGTCCCCACGAGCTTATAAGCTGCAAACAGAACCCTATCCTCATCAGTGTAACCAAAGACATCGTAGATTTTCTCCATCGATTCTATCCATAGCTCGGCTTTCTTCACATCCGGCTCACCGTCGTACTCACTTGGTTTCAACTTTAAGAACTGCTCCAACCCATATCGCGGAGGTGCTACATGATCCTCTCTCGGCCCTTGGTCATGAATTGCTTTCACTGCCGCTTCAAACCTGTCCTGAAATATTACACGGTTTTCTTCCCGTAGACCATTCTGATTCTGAGTCCCACTGATGCCTTCACCAGCTCTTCTTCTAGCCATCACAAACAAATACCTGCATAAAATACTCATCGTTACTCACTCCGAACCCATCTACCCTCCTAGGTCATTCTAGTCCACCTATACTTATACATAGAGCTAAACCATAGCTCTGATACCAATTGTCGCGACCCCGGACCCCTCGGGCCCGAGACCGCGAGCTGGACGTCGACTTAAAACCAAAACTATGAAATACCGAAGGTAAAAATTTCATTTTGAACCAAAAGATGATAACACAAGGTTTTACAAATCCAAGTTTAAATCAACAACAACAAACTACTAGAATAAGCTTCGCAAGCTCACCCCAAATATACAAAAGATTACAAATCTTAATGACGTCATTGTTGGTAAAACTATCCCCAAAAGGTTATACATTTAAATAATGCAAACCGATCAAACAACCTGCCCAAAATCTCAATCCTCGCGACGTCCTCCTCGATCCGCGAATCCTAATCCTTTTCCTCCTGGGGGGGGTTAAGGAAAACAATTTGAAACAAGAAACGGGGTGAGAATAATCTCAGTAAGTTACTAATGCAATACATGACATACTAATATGCAATGACCAATAGCAATTAACATAAGACATATAGCAGCGGAATAATAAGTGACATGCTGTCAAACAGTAATATCCAATAATCAATCATATAAATAAAGATATAACAACAAATGAGAGGCTCCCTATCGCCAACCGTCCCATACCGGTTGGAAATAACGACCATCTCATCATGCCAACACATAAAGCTGAAATAAACACTCATAGGTGGATACATAGCCAAGGTTTCACCCAACTGGAGAACCAAATAAAGGTCGGTGCGCAGCTTCAATAATCAACAAATCATCATCTTCATAGCAGCATGAAAGCTCGAAGAGAAAACCCCGGTACCGGAACCAATAACCATAACAGTGTCACAAAGGACAAGGACCATGACACAAAGTCATGCCCGTTAGCTAGATACATTCACAGAGGAACGCTAACTTGACTTTTCCAAGGCCAATCTGGAAAAGGGGTATATTAAGGGCAAAACAATGGTCAACATTATAATGGACTTGGCTTTGCCATTATAATCTTTCCCATCGCCCGATGAAACAAATATGCCAGCTGGGCTTCTAATTAAATGCTAAGTAATAATATTTTAGCATGAATAAACAACTTAAGGTTCCAAAGTAGGGAACCATACCAAATAATCACCATAAAGATGCAACGGGTACTCATGAAGAGTTTAACAACAACGATAACAAGAGTTTCTCAAGAAGAGCACCACAACGATAAACGGAATTTCTCATAAAGAGCACAACCACATTGATCATTAAAACAAGATGATTCCAAGACAAGGCACGTATCAATTACATCCTAAATATGATACCCACAAGTAAATCATAAAGAGCACAACCCAAACGGTCGTTCACAAATGGCACAATGACGATTACCAAAATGACTCTAAACATTTACTCATAAAGATATACTAGGACTATGAACTCAACCATCTCATCACACCTGGAATTTCAAAGTAGGAAATCAGAATGAATACACCTTAAGGTTAATCAAACCGTAGGTACCCAATTGCCAATTCACGCTTTATCTCCGTTCATAACGAACCCATCCTAAACACCCCAAACGAATCCAAAAGGTTACACTTATTAGAACATGATCACGACTGGGCTAAACCCTACACTTTAGTGTTCCAAAACCACCCTCTAGGTACTATAGGATATCACCTAAAACCTAGACCAAGTCTTATCCAAAATCAACCCGATTTGGAACAATCACGAATCCATCACAAGATGCTCAAACACAAACTTGATCACAAATGATCATCACAAAGATAAGTCAAACCAACAATACCTCAATAAGATGTTCCAAATCCCAATTAACACTTAATTAATTTCAAACACAAACTTGATCACAAAGGACCCAATTCCATCACTAGAGTGTACTACAATGTTCACTAAGGTCAACTAGAAGGACACCAAAGACTTAGACCAAAACACGTTCTTCAACCACACCAAATAACAAATGTAAATATTAAGAGGACTGTGCGGCCGCCAAAAAGGGTATGTGCGGTCGCCCAAAAAGGCCATTAAACAAGAACAAAAGCTTTCAGATAGTTGTACGGTCGCCCAGACAATTTTGTGCGGCCGCCCAACCTTCTGGTTTGCCGGAAATCGGGAAGAACAACTTGGGTTCTTCCATTTTTATACCCAAAACACATTTCCACCAAAATCCAACATTCCAACTAGTTTACTAATGTACCAAAACAACTTATAAGTCAAAAAAGACTCAAACAACAACATTTAACAATCAAAATCAAGAATCAAACCCAACATTCATAAATCACCATTTTTAACCCAAAATCCAAATAATTCCCAAATAAATTCAAAACCCAACCAAACTTCAAATATAACACATCAAGCATTATCTAAACATGATATGAACATTTTAGCATTAAAATGGGGGAAAAGTAACTTACTTGCAAATTCTCAAAGTTGACGGATTTCAAATATTTTTGATCCTACGCGATCCTATCGACGATCTAAACAAGGTTCATGTTTTAAGAAATGAGAGATTATGAGAGGAAGAGGAAGATAATGAAGAGAGAAGGAGGGAAAGAATTGTTTACCTTTTCTTTTGGAGAGAGAGAGAGAGAGAAATGCTGGGAACAGAAATGAGGAGAGTGAGGGAGAAGATGAGTAGGGAGGGAGTAGTTAAAATGATTTAAAGAACTTACACTTAGGCCCCCTCCTCATCACTACACACAAAACTTACACTCCCTACTTACAATTAAGACCCAACAATACTACACTAACCCAAATAAAATGCTAGGCATGAATTATTATAACTCATAAATCATTAATTAAGTAATAATTTAAATACATAATTAAGCAAATAAATAAATAATAATTATTTATCACCAATAAAATAGAGCCTAGTTTTCGGGTCGTGACACACTGTGTGAGTGTCATCCCAACTAGCTTTAACTCCTTTCCACCAATGCTCGGCGGCACCCACAAGCTTATAAGCCGCAAACCGGACCCTATCCTCGTCCGTGCACCCAAACACATCATAGATTTTCTCCATAGACTCAACCCATAGTTCGGCCTTCTTCACATCGGGCTCACCATCGAACTCTGCCGGTTTCAGTTTCAAGAATTGCTCCAAACCATATCGGGGTGGTGGTGCTTGCTCTACTCTCGGTCCTTGATCATGAATTGCCTTCATGGCCACCTCAAACATGCCTTGGAACATAGCACGGTTCTCTTCCCGAAGATCATTCTGATTCTGAGTCCCACTAGTACCTTCACCCGTTCTTCTTCTAGCCATTGAGAACAATTACCTGCATAAAACATCATCCGTTACTCACTCTGAACACAACTACCCACCTAGGTCATACTAGTCCACCTAGACTTATACTTAGAGCTAAACCATAGCTCTGATACCAACTGTCGCGACCCCGACCCCGCGGGCCCGGAGTGCGCGAGCTGGACGTCGACTTACTAATCAAAATACCAAAATATCGGAGATAAAAATTTCATTTCATATCAAAAGATGATAGCACAAGGTTTTGGAAAACAATTTAACAACAACAATGTACTAGTGTAAGACCCATAAGTTCACACTACAAAATAATAAAATATACAAATCTTAGTGACGTCAAAGTGTGGTACAACTATCCCCAAAAGAGTTACACATTTATATAATGTAAACCCACCAATATACACTTGCCCCAAAATCTCAACCCTCGCGACGTCCTCGTGATCAGCGAGTCTAATTCCTTGGTCCTGGGGTGGGGGGGTTAAGGAAAAACAAAGATAAAAAGAAAGGGGGTGAGATAAATCTCAATAAGTTACTAATGCAACTACATGACATGCTATGATGCAATAATCAATAATAAATCACATAACACATAGCAATTATCATATATCAGATAGCAGCGGAAATGAACACATAACAAAGGATATTAGCCAAGGTTTTCCAAACCGATAAACCAAATAAAGGTCGCTGCGCAGCTTCAACAATCAACAAATCATCATCTTCATAATAGCATGAAAGCTGAAGAGAATTCCCGGTACCGGAACCAATAACAAGGGGACAGTGACACACAGTCAAAGCCCGAAAACCAATAGCTAAAGTTCTCACAAAGGGGCTAGCTAATCTCACATCCAAGGCCATCATAATGTTTCGCATCGCCCAAACACACACAAAATACCAGCTGGACTTTCAAGTAAAGGCTAAGTAATAAAATACTAGCACGATAAACAACTAATGACTCCAAAGTAGGGAACCAATCCAAATAAATTACCACAAAGGTAAACCAATCCAAACAACACATCAAGGATGGACCATATTCCCAAAATGATACTTAATCAAATTCCATAACATTTTCATTCACAAAAGACTCAAGTCCAATTAATAAAGTGTTCCACGATGTTAACTTAGGTAAATTAGAAGAATAAAACCTAAACTAGTTAAGCCCTTAGTCCTAAACCAAGCAAAAGGGAGAATTCTGAACCAGGGGGCGGGCGGGCGCCTGGAGGGGGTCGGGCGGGAGCTCATTCCAACAGAAGGTCTGGCCGCTGGAAAAAGGGATGTAGGCGGGAGCCTGGCTCCGCGCGGGCGGGCGCCTGGTCTGCATTCTGGCCGGAAAAACAGAGCTGGGTTCTCACAATTTCGACCCAAAAATCCACCCAACACAAAATACTCAAAATCAACTCCTTTAACAAGTTCCAAAATGAACCAAAACAACAACTAAGATTAAGGGAGACACAAACAACATCATTCATCAACTTCAACCCAAGGTTAACCCAATATTCATAAAATCACCATTTTTGACCAAAAACTCAAATAAATTCCAAATAAATTCTAAACTCAACCAAACTTCAAATATAACAACTCAAGCATTATATAAGCATGATATGAACACTTTAGCATAAAAATGGGGGAAAAGCAACTTACTTGAATTTTCTCAAAGTTGCCGGAACTCGAATATTTTTAGCCCTCTATGATCCTAACGACGATCTAAACAAGTTTCATGTTTTAAGAAATGAGAAATAACAAGAGGAAGATGGTTAGATTGAAGAGAAAAGGTAGAGAGAAACTTACCCTTTTTCTTGAGCTAGGAAGAGAGAGAGAATGAGCTGGGAAATGAGTGAGGTGAGGGAGAAGAGAAGGAGTAGGGAGGGAGTAGGAGAAATGATTTGAAAACTTACACTTAGGCCCCTTCCCCATCTACTAACACAAATACTTACACTCCCTACTAACAATTAAGACCCGACAATACTACACTAACCCAAATGACTCAAATAAAATGCTAGGCATAATTATTATGAAACATAAAATGCACACATAAATATTTAAATAAATAATAACTTAAATAAATAAATAAATAATAACTTAAATAAATAAATAAATAAGCAAATAAATAAATAATAATTATTTATTACTAATAAAATAGAGCCTAGTTTTCGGGTCGTGACATAGGGGACTATGCCTAGGGATTTAATGGGAATCTAAACGGGGACCTAGGGGACTATGCTTAGGGATTTAACGAGAATCTCATCGGGGACCTAGGGGACTATGCCTAGGTATTTAACGGGGATCCGTCCAAAGACTTAATGAAATGACGCTTGTTAGTGAAAGAATGCAATGCGTCAAAGACAAGAAGCAAAACGGAGCAAATTCATGCAATTGTGCAATTATTTATACATTCAAGTTTACTTAAAAAGTTTCCTTGATTTGATCCTAAATGGGTGGAAAAGATTTCTCTTCTTTTTCGCAACAATTCTAAAACCTGGATCAGTGGCGGCCATCACTACGTCTATAAGCCCCTCATTTTTCACCTGTATTACATGCCCCCAAGGATGGACTATCCCGAACGAGGGTCCCTTAGGGCACGTGGCTTCCACCGACCAAAAGAACCAACCCTAAAGTCTAGTGCGTCACAAAGTTCCAATGCATGTGCCATTCTTATCATGATTAAGCCTTGGTTAAGGTCAAGATTGACTTAATGCCTTAACAAAATTTTGGCATGACCTCATTTTCACGAGGGATCTTGGACCTTAACTTTGGGCTTAAGGATAATTAGGATTGCCAAAAATTAGGGCTTAATGACACGATGCCATCCCATCCTTAATACATGACTTTGGTTAATTATGGTTAAAATTAACCCATAAGTCAAAGACCGGGTCAAAGATGACCTCAATTAAACTTGCTTTCACAAGGGGTCTTGGATTTAGGCGCTAATTTGGCCATAACTAATCTTGGGCACATATTAAAGACAAGATGACGTGAACTAGACCAAAAACCAACCATGGTCACGGTATTTGTGTGTCACGGACAAATGTAGTTGACTCGGCTCGGATGGGGAGGTGGAATGGACCCGTGCGAACGAGAAGGCCATAAGAGCACCAATCAAGATGCATAGTGGCATCCATTCCGGGTTTTGAGGGTTATTGAGATGTGCACAAGGTCAAGTGCGCTTATTGTGAGGCCTTTTATGTTCCTTTTTGAGTTAAAATAGGAATTTTCAATGCATTTTAATGTCATGAACAAGAATAAGCAAGATATGAACAAGTAATTTTTACAAGTAACAAACAAGGATATGAACAAATAAGAATCTTGAAAATCAAAATTTGTACATGAAAAAGTTGTGCACAACCAAAGGTTTGAAAGCCAAAATCTTACAAGAAGAACAAGGTTCTTTGAAAATTAACTTATACAAAATGGTTGTGCACAAACAAAGGGTTTTGAAAACCAAGTTTTGGCTAAGAAAACAAAAGAATATGTGCGCAAATAGAGCTGAAAATTTGGAACCTGGACAATCAGAAGGAAGGGGACCATCAGAATGTCTGCCCTGCAAGAAATGTCAAATTTGAAACATTCTGTGGGCCCTTAAGAACAATCCGTACGGCTGGTCAAGGAGGTCCATTATTTTTTGCAATTTTCCAGTTTCTGATCCATCTAGCCCCAGTTTATTGTGTTTCCAGAACAGTTTCATTTCCAGAAATCAAAACAGAAACATAAAACACACACAAGATTTGCACAAAGTCAACAAACGGGGACGGGAGTTTGACCCACACGGATATCCCCAAATCTTCTAAAGAGACGTTCGGAAACACCTAGTCCCTAGAAGAGTCGCCACTATAAGATACCCGTGGGAAATGGGAAGTCTCCACGAGAATCGAACACGAAACATTATTTTCAAAGAAAGCGGAGTCGCCACGTTAAATTAATTTTAAACCCAATTCAATGAAAATGGTTAGAGAAAATGAGTTCGGAGGTCAGGTTATGTCTTGTGAAGAACTTTTCACGGTTCACCCAATCCGCCTTGGAAAACCGAGTCTCCCTATGTTTGTTGACCAAAATGTGCAAGTGTGAGTGTGTGTGTCTTTTAAATGGAGAAACTGACTTTTAACATAAAACATTTAGAAAGTTAACAAAAAGGGTTTATTTGCAAAGATTTTGACAAAATGGGGTTTAAACAGAAAAAATATCCCTTCGGCTAAACCATCCGTACGGATGGTCATAGATGTCCTGGGAATTTACAGATTTATCAGAAACAGTCCAGTTTCAGGCAGAAACAGAGAATTCTGCTGAAACTAGACAGAATGTGACTTTTCCAGTTTATTTGTATTGTATCCAAACATGCATAACAACATCCCTATGCCTTTGATCATTAGATTAGACACCAAAAACAATGATTTGGGTATGATCAAGGCAATTATTGGGGAATGAAATGCAAAAGGTGATGAACATGGCTTTGAGCCAAGATAACCATTTGGATGGTTAAAGATTGAGACTTTAACATCCAAATGGATGATTCATCCAAAATATACCTTTGGGACAACCAAAATCAACATTTGAATGGATAAAGATTGAGCCTTTATCATCCAAAGGTGACATTATTAAGATTAAACCAAAGTTTTGGATGATAAAGATTGAGACTTTACCACCCGAACATGATCATTATGGCAATACATGAACAAAAAATATAAATGTATAAGGGCTCTCTCCATATGTTCAATGGATCACCAAGCCAAAAGTAAATACATAAATGTAAATGACATAAATGTAAATGACATAAATTAAAGGGCATAAACATAAAAAGCCATGATCATCCTTTGGTTTGTAACCCTAAATCACACATAAAACATGAGGGCACCCTGGAATCATCTCATGGCTTGGTTCCAATTGATAATATTGCATGAATGTAAAGATTTGGAATGAAATAATTAATAATACAAGTAGATAATGGTATAAACAAGATAAATAGAAGAGATGAAGAAGAGATGGGGAGAAGGAGGTGTAGACACTCTGCCTTTGACCGCTCACCCCGATTGTGTTGGGTTTTGTGCAAACATGCGCAGCGGAATAAACCCAAAGTCTAGATCCATTCAAGATGATTAAATTAATACGGAGATGAATTTAGAACACTAACCGTGATGGAGCTTTTAAATTCTGAGATCTTCAATCTTTGTTCTTCGCGCTTCTTTGAATCACGTTCACAAGAACACGAACTTTGGGATGCTAAAGCAAGCATACTCTATGTGTATCCACAAGCGAAGGAATATCTAGAACGATTCTAGATCTGGATTGCTAGACCCATTAGAAAACACGTTTTTTCTAATCTTCAAAGGCTATATGAATTTATTGGTGTTATTGAGCTTTTGATTCTCAATCTAAACTCAAGAATATGTTTCTCAAACACAAGGAGACTACCAATAATGATACGATATCAATACTTACTGATTAGGGTTAAGAGAGAGGTATTTAAACTCATTAGTCCTAAACCTTTTAAGAGAAATAGGTCAAAACCCGTCAAAACTCAAAATCAGTAATTGGGCCCAAACAGGGCCTGCTCGGCCGAGTCTTATAAGGTGCTCGGCCGAGCACCTTAATTTTTACCTTTCTGTTTCTCTTGCTCGGCCGAGTCCTTTGAGGTGCTCGGCCGAGCACCAGCTGAAAGTCAATTTTAGCCTTTTAAACAATTCGTTCTTTTGTGTGTGACCCCATAGGATTATATTAAGTTGGTAATGAGTCCAACAAAGGTCAAACTCATAAATCATGAGCGGACTCTAGCAAGCCATCATGATTACCCAATTAATATAAGTTAACAAAGTTCGTTATCCTTATATAGAACATATCACAATCCTTTTGTCCTTCGATATCATATTGAACATAAGTCATGGTCCGAGTCAACTTATTTTGTTCAATGCTTTCTCGATCTTGAGTAGATTTATTATGAGCAAATGATATTGATCTCATCAATTCATTTGAGCATGGCTACGCACTTCATCAATCTCACTCTACGAGTGGCCTAAGCAGATATCTCTCTTGAGGAGGGACAAATTCCATCTTGACTTATCATTCTTCCCTACAAGAATCCGATTATGCCAATCGTAGCCTTTATAACCACCCGGTTAGGGGTAGCGTTTGAGTACGTCAAACATAATGTTCATCATATGGAAGACCATGATAATCTCAGATCTAGGGATATCAAATGATATGATTATTATGAGATTTATTTATAACATTTGACCATGACATAAATCTCATAGGTGGGTCAAGTCCAGTACTTGTTCTCCAACAAGTACCCATAAGATTAATTTGTATCATATACACATGATCATCATATGATCATCAATTAAACTTATACTAGTCCTTCATAAGTAATAGGGACGGGGATTGATTATAATAAACATGTAAAACATATAATAGTCCAGGGTTGTTATCTCCATAACAAATGAGAACATGATGTAACGCAATGCCTTTCTCAAGGGCCTAGGGCAAAATCTCCAACATATTGCACATTTGATTTTGTGTTTCTTCCAATTTATGTGTTTTTCATTAGTTTCTGTTACTTTCATTAAGTTCCTGACTAACTCTGTTAAGTCCAGGGACTAAACTGAATAAAAGTACTGACTTTCTAGTCCATTCTGTCAAAAAAACCATTTCAAAGTCGCGCGCCTCCGCCTTTAGGGGTCAGAAGCGCGCTCATCCCGCCATCAAGGAAGGAGGCGCACGCATCTGGGCGTCTGTTACAGATTCTGTCCAAGAATCCCTCCCTTGCTCATTTTACATGATTTTGCCAGGAAATTTATCTTTGGGACTTCGTTTTGGCACCAAAAACATCTGTTTTACACTCCGCCCTTAGGGGTCAAAAGCGCGCTCATCCCGCCATCAAGGAAGGAGGCGCGCGCATCTGGGCATCTGTTACAGATTCTGTCCAAGAATCCCTCCCTTGCTCATTTTACATGATTTTGCCCGAGAAATTTATCTTTGGGACTTCGTTTTGGCACCAAAAACATCTGTTTTTACACCTATAAAAACCCCTCTTCTCCACCATTACAAAGGACACTCTTTTCAACACATGAAAACTCTACCAAAAAAAGGACTTTTTGATACTAGAACTTTAAGGCCTTTTGAGTACTTTCTCCAAGGAAACTCTTGAAGACTCTTGAAATTTAGGTAATCTTCATCTCTTTTCATCTCTTGTCTTCTCTAATCTTCATCTCTTCTCTCACTTTCTTAATCAAAACGTGCAATCACCCAAAACATTTTGGGACATGACACCAAAGATCACTTCATTCCATTGAAGTTGGTCAAGGAGTTATCTCCCCACATTCAAAATACCCCTTTCAAACCCCTTTTATCATAATCAAATAATAGGAAGAACATTGTTTTTGTAGACTAGAAACAAGCAAGACCAACACTAGTTGGGCGAGATGGGTGTTTAAGTACTTCTCATCTCGTAATCTAACCCCCGAACCTCATAACAAAAATCTTTGGTTTCCGTATCAAAACATAGGCTAAATATTAGGTTTTTCTTATGTTCCGTTAAAAACATAGGTGGCGACTCTACAAATTAAAACCAGATAGACATCCTAGGATCCATCCCCGCGCTCTAGCCAAGCCGGCTCCTCCCGGGGTATCTACAGTGGCGACTCCGCTGGGGACGTTTAAGGGTTAAACTTGCGTTTTGTTCGTAATATGCATTTTCTAGGCATTCTGGTTCCTGATGGTGGGAAGCGTGTGCCTTTGGCCTTCTTAGACTAAGGCGGCGCGTCTCACATTAGAGACCATAATCACCCTCCTCTCATGTATTCTTCCTATTCTTCTTTGTCTATGCTAATCATCTTTGCAGGGGTTCGAAAATACATTCAGGACCAGGGCAATCCCCTGAGTCCAAGGGTCTGACAGGTTTACCCAGAAGCGGGTGCCTCCCAGAGACTTTACGCAATGTGCGCGCATCCCATGACACATACCAGAACAGGAATAGGTTTCCGGAACAGAGCAGAATAATGGGGTGTGGGCACAGTTGCCTGCATCAAGACTGCTTTGGGCCATTTGACTATTTTATTTGTGTTTTTTTTTTTATCGTTCACACGGGTGATTCAAGAGTTGTAAATTACGTGCTTATTTGCTTTTCTTTTGTTAAAAAAAAAGTAAAAAATATTTGTCACTTGGCTGGACCTCACACTACGTGCACTAATTCTTATCAATTGCTCACTATTGAGTCGCACAAGTTCATAACCCCAATACCGTCGAGGCCTGTCCTAGAGAGTTTCAAGCTCCACCCG
>JAOWBW010001423.1:392895-469407 GCA_026119855.1 Campanula takesimana
TTTTATGACTTAAAGAAGAAGAAGAAGAACATTTTCATTCATGTAGATTTTGATCAAGCAAGACCAACTTAAGTTGGGCGAGATGGGTGTTTCGGTACTTTCCCACCTCGTAATCTAACCCCCGGACCTCAAAACAAAGAATCTCTGTTTTCGTAATCAAACTTAGGCTACAATCAATAGGTTTTTTTATGTTCCTCAAACATAGGTGGCGACTCTAAACAATCTAAATCAAGTTAGACATCCTAGGATAATTCACCGCTCTAGCCAAGCCGTGTTCCCCCGGGGTATCTACAGTGGCGACTCTGTTGGGAGATTTGAGGGTTAAACTTGCGTTCTGATCGAAATCTACATATTTTTCTGGGCATTCTGTTCCTGATGGGGAGGCGCGCGCGTCTGGCCTTTTAAGCCTAAGGCGCGCGCATCCCGCATCAAGAACCAGAATCGCCACTTCTTCATGTTCTAATCTTCTTCTTCTGTTATTCTGCACTAATCCACTTCTGCAGGGGTTACAATATGAACATAGGACCAGGCAATCCCCTGAGTCCAAAGTCTGACATTCTGACAGTGGTGCCCCAGAAGCGCGAGCCTCCCATAAGCATTGCGCCATGCCGCGGCGTCCCACATCAGCACTCAGAGGCGCACGCTTCTGGGTTGGTTTCCAGAACAGAAAACAGGTTTTCAGTGACTGAGCAGTACAGTGGGGTGTGGGCACAGTTGCCTGCATCAGAACAGAATGACACCCTCGGACTGTTTAATTTTGTTTTATTTATCACGCTCAACAACCAATAGGGTGATTCGGGAGATGTAATTTTATGTGTTATGTGTTTTGTGTGTTTTTCTTTCTTTTCAAAAAAAAAAAAAAAAATTTTAAATTTTTTTTTTGTCACTTGTTAGACCTCACACTACATGCACATATTCCTATGAACTGCTCACTATCGAGTCGCACAAGTCCAACCCCAAACCCGTCGAGGGCCCGTCTAGAAAGTTCAAGCTCCACCAGACCTTGGCTCTTTCGAAGCGGTAAACCTCAGCCCGTGGCGTAGTTCAAGACTACATGCCGGGGGTGACCTTTGAGCCTCATATCAAGCCGAGCACAAACCACACAATTCTAGTTAGGTCTAACACTCCATGACTCAAGTCGGTTTCCATGTACCGAGATTTCCTAAACTAATGTCGTCAAATCATACATGCCAACTTGTTGAAATGGACGCAATAAAAATCCGTCCCCAAAGTGGTTATTTTGGACAAAAATAAAAATCCGTCCCCGCATGTATGCTTTACTACATTATTTAGTTTAATCCCGATACATGTAGGATTCACAAGCGCGATGGAATCCGATGAGTATATGGGACCGCGAGATGGTCTATATACTAGTGTGACGATTCCATTATTTTCTTAGAAACCCAAAAGGGATTCATTCCCTTCGACTTATAAAAAAAAAAAAAAAAGAGTCTTTCTTATGTGGTTCGAGTCGTGTGCCCAACTGTGTGTTCTAAGCCTCTTCATGGACCGCAAGTGTTACTCAAGACTGACAAGGCCTCTTCTGCAATATAGGTTCAATTGGTACTTACAGAGTCTACCGGGATTCAGCAAATCGGTTAGTCCGTGAAGAGTCACTCCAACAGCTCCAACATCAACCATGACCGGCAGCAGCAACACCATGTCTCTCGAACAGCTCTCAACTATGGTCCAACTCCTCCAAGAGCAAGTCTCCACCCTTAACAAGGAGGCACAAAGCAAAGACGAAATTTGGCAATCCCACCTCGACAGCCAAAGGAGGCCCACGAGGCCGAGATGGAGCTAATGAAAGAAAAGCTCACTAACCTTGCCAACAAGGGAAAGACAAGAACAATGATGATGAATCCGAGTGGACCAAGGGTTTGTTCAAAAGTCCGTATGTCAACACCCGCACCAAGAAAATGGGGGAACCAAGTTCCGAGAACAATGAGCCCAAAATGGTGGATTCTATCATGGCCTACATCGACCAAATTCAATGGGCTCAACATGGGGAAAGGCTCCGACACAAGCCTTTATCAATCATCCATCCTCATGAGTACAATGGCCGCTCTTCCGATAAGTTCAAGATGCCCGACATAAGCAAATTCAAGGGCAACTCTTGTCCTATGGCTCACATTGAGACTTATATTTGGGCAATGGTTCCAAAGAAGGTCTCCACCAAGGTGATGGCTCAATGCTTTCCTCTCACTCTCGAGGGGGCGGCAAAAGATTGGTATGCTACTCTCCCGCTCACTGTCCGTCTTGATTGGGACTCGCCATGCTTGCCTTCAAGAACCAATACCAAGGCAACACCACTCACCGGCCCACAAGGAAAGAGCTAGAGAATACTACTCAACGAGACAATGAGTCCTTCATCGACTTCACAAGGAGATGGAATGACAAACTCTCTGAAATTGTTGAGAGGGCCGAACACAAAAGAGCAAATGGACATATTTCTCAAGTGTCTCAAGATTGATCCGCACCCACCTAAGTGGGGCTTGCTACTCCGACTTCTCCCAATGTATGAAGCGGGGGTACGCATGGATGACTTGCTCAAGGAGATCAAGAAGACCACTCCTACTTACCGCTACAAGGCCGCTTCCAACTCCACAAAAGAGGCCTCGGTCAACGCCGTCACTATTGACAAGGGGAATTACAAAAAGGTTCCTCCACCTCAAGGGAAGAAGCCCGAAGTGACCGTGTCTACACGCCTCTCCAAGGCATGACTCAAACCGAAGTGTTCGAGGTCCTCAAGGCAAAGGGTCAAGTCACCCCGTGCAAGGGTACCAACCCAAGACGATCCACCCAATCATGCTCACCACAAATATTGTGGCTACCACCAATATAGTGGCCACACCACCGAGGAATGCTTCGTTCTCCGCAATGTCATTCAAGATCTCATAGATAAGAAAGAATTTGTAGTAACTAATGACGAGCATGTCAATGTAATAGAGATAGGAGAACTCGAGGGGACCACCCATTCAATCCCAATGTGAATGGGGCCCCAATGTTATGAATAAACTTGACAATTCTTGTTATGTAGTGACTTATGATGAGGTAATGAGGGAAATACTAGAGAATAGGAAAAAGAAGCAAGATGGGAACGTCAACATGCTAACTCGATCCGGTCGAGTCATAGCAAGCAACCCTTCCACTTCGGCACCGAGCTCCTCTTCTCAAAGGCCGCAAGCTCACAACACTCCCGAAGATCCTCTACTTGTCCAACTCAAGAAAACTCAAGCCAACATCTCTATTTGGGACCTCATTGCATCCTCGAAGAAACACCGAGATCTCGTCATCCGCAATCTCCTGATACATCAGTTCTCCCGATACCACTCCGAGGACCTCACGGCAATGATTGGTCACATTCATCTTAGCAACGTCATCACCTTTGCCGATATGGACCTTCCACCGTTTGGTTCCAACCACAACGAAGCTATTTACCTCAAGGTACGAGTAAGGGGGAGGCCCGTCTCAAGAGTCTTAGTGGACGGTGGTTCCGCACTCAATCTCATGCCTGGTAGAATCATGGGCATACTGGGGCTTAAAGATTCTGATTTGAAGCCTTCTGCTCAAGTAATCCGAGGTTATGACAGCACCGCCCGTACAGTCATGGGCATGATCGAAATAGACATTGAGTTTGGGAGCATGATTATGTCCGTTCCATTCCAAGTGCTTGATATCCCGGCCTCGTTCAACTTACTTTTGGGTCGACCATGGATTCACAGTGCTAATGCCGTACCGTCAACTCTCCACCAATGTGTCAAGATCCAAAATGGTGACGAAATAGTGACCGTAATGGCTGAAAACATCACTATCCACAGAAAAGGTGAGCCCGTCCACCAAGTTCAGCATGGTCTACCAGACTCCACTCTCTCTGGCGTCTCAATCAACGCCATTGACAAAGAAGGGGGAAATGGATCATGGACCCCCAGCAATCACAAAGTCCTCCGCATGATGAGGATATGGACTACTTCCCTGGTTTAGGCTTAGGGAATATCAACAAGGAATCCTACATCCCGTGCAAGTCCCATTTGTCAAGAACACCTTCGGTTTGGGGTATGAGCCTTCCAAAGAAGACTTGAAACAAGAGCAAGCAATCAAGAACGAAAAGGCCCGAGCCCGTAAAGAAGGCCGTCGTTATGAAGTCCCTAATCTAAGGCCTACCGCAAGACGTTGAATGGTTATTTTGTCCGCCAAGGGGAAGACGTTCCATACATGATCTTTCCCGAGCCGTGGGTTAACAATAAAGGTGTCAAAAAGCCCGGCCTCGAAATCTTCTCCGATTGTGAGATCCGGAAATCCGAAAGGGAACCAACTCCCCTGTCGCCCCATGAATGGTGGGGGAAGGAAGATGACTATAGAGTCCGAGACAGAAATCACCGTGGGGGAAGAACTGACAGATTTAGCCTCCATGTTTGAAGAGCTTGCCATGATGAATGAATGCCAAGTTAACGCCATCCATGACACCGTCATCATGAACGAGACTATCACTGAGATCCCGCCAAGCTCCGAGCCGATCAACAATTGGTATTCAACAAAGGGCCCGTGGTATCCGAGGAATTCTTAATCCAAGAAATGGGTTGCATACCCGCACAGCAACAAAGGAAGAGCAGCTCACACTTACTTTCGAGTCCGAGAGTGTCTCTAATACCCTCACCCAAGAGGATTTGGAGGCCATAGCCGAGCTTGTGTTTCCTTTCTTTGCTAATGAAAAATTTGATATTTCTGAGTACCCTGAGATTACAAACATCATAAATGATGAATTAACTAATAATGAACTTAACGAACAAGTTAATAACGATTCAAATTATGATGAAATAGACCACGAAAACACAACATACTTAAATGAACTTGCTCAACAAGTCCGTAGTCGTGGCGAGAATGGTCCAAAGGCTGACGAAGAATTGCATGTTGTTAATCTGGGTACCGAAGAAGAGCCAAAAGAAACTAAGATTGGAAGCTTCTTCAAGGGAGACGACAGAGACAGATTGACTGCACTACTACGGGAGTTCGTGGATGTGTTCGCATGGTCATACAAAGACATGCCGGGTTTGGATAGAAAGGTAGCAGAGCACAGGATTCCGATCAGAGAAGACGCCAGGCCAGTAAAGCAAAAGCTCAGAAAGATCAAGCCAGAATGGTCTCTGCAGGTCAAAGAAGAGATTGAGAAGCTCCTCAGTGTGGGTTTCATCAAGGTCATCGAGTATCCGACATGGTTAGCCAACATTGTGACAGTCAGGAAGGCGAACGGCAAGGTTTGAGTTTGTGTAGACTTCTGGGATTTAAACAAAACTTCCCCAAAGGATGATTTTCCACTCCCTAATATCGACATGCTAGTCGACTCCACTGCTGCCTACGAGGTTCGCTCATTCGTGGATGGGTTCGCTGGGTACAATCAGATCCTTATGGCCGAGGAAGATCAACATAAGACAGCCTTCACAACACCTGGGGTACCTTTTGCTACACAGTCATGCCATTTGGGTTAAGAAATGCTGGGGCTTCCTACCAAAGAGCCGTGACAGACTTGTTCCACGATATGATTCACAAAGAAATCGAGGTCTATGTGGACGACATGATCATTCACTCCAAAGGAACCGATGGTCAACACCTAATCGATCTCCGCAAGTTTTTCGAAAGGCTTCGTCAACACAAGATGAGGCTCAACCCTACAAAGTGCACGTTCGGGGTTATCCGAGGCAAAGTTCTTGGTTATATGGTCACTGAAAGGGGAATCGAAGTAGACCCCTCCAAAATCAAGGCAATCATTGACATGCCTCCTCCAAAGACGCAGAAAGAGATTAAAGGTTTCATGGGCAGACTACAATACATCAGTCGGTTTGTGCACCAACTCACTTCCATGTGCGAGCCAATCTTCAACTTACTCAAGAAGAATGTGGCTCTAGAATGGACCGACGCGTGCCAAGAAGCCTTCGATCAAGTAAAGCATTACTTGATGTGCCCTCCTGTTCTAGTTCCGCCGCACAAAGAGAAACCTTTGTTGCTTTATCTCACTGTCAATGATGAAGCCCTAGGGGCTATGTTAGCACAAGAGCAACGAGAGTCCACAAAGGAGAACGCCATTTATTTTGTCAGTCGCCGATTCCAAGGAGGCGAAAAGAACTACTCTGTCTTAGAGAAGTCATGTGCAGCATTGGTTTGGGTCACTCAAAAGCTCAAACACTATATGGAAGCTTTCCGATCAAGCTAGTAGCAAAGGTGGACCTGCTCCGCTACATCTTCGAGAAGCCTTTCATGTCAACAAGAATAGCCAAATGGTACTTCATGCTCGCCGGCTATGATATCACTTACGTCACACTAAAATCTGTCAGGGGAAAGTGTTCAGTGACCAGCTTGCCGAATTCCCGTGTGACGAAGTGAAGGGGGAAGATGTACAGTTCCCCGACGAGCATTTAATTTGTACTGCAACCGAGGAAGACAAGTGGCAACTTTTTTTCGATGGCGCCGCCAATAAACACGGTTTTGGTATAGGGGTATTGCTTGTCGATCCAAAAGACATCTACACTCCCATTGCCATACGCCTGGAATTCGAAGCTACCAACAACATTGCCGAGTACGAAGCATGCATAGCGGGGCTCGAAGCAGCTCTCGAAAGAAACGTCACGGAACTAGAAGTGTTCGGCGACTCTTTGCTCCTTATCAATCAGCAATCGGGTAAATGGCGAACCCAAGACCCGACTCTCCGACAATATGGTCAGCACCTTGAAGAACTGGTTGAACAATTCCAAGAGATCACTTTCAACTACCTGCCAAGGGATAAGAATCGCTTCGCCGATGCACTGGCCACTATAGCTTCATTAGTTGAAATGCCCAAAGGGAAAATGGTGAAGCCTTTCAAAATTGCTCGAAGGAACAGTCCGGCATATTGCATGAGTATCGAGATCAACGAGGTTCAAACAAACTCTCCGTGGTATTCGGATATCATGAACTTTCTCAAAGACGGCACTTATCCTGAGAACATCAATAAGAAGTCTCAAGCAGCTCTGCAAAGGTTAGCCTCTTGGTACGTACTGATTGGGGACCGAGTCTATAAAAGGCACCACGACGGGATCAATCCTATGCGCCAATGAGACCGAAGCTCAAGAGATAATGTGTGAAGTGCACGAAGGAGAATGTGGACCCCACATGAATGGGTTTATGCTAGTCAAGAAGATACTTCGCATTGGTTACTATTGGAGCACTATGGAACGAGACTGTATCGAGAAAGTCAAAAGGTGTGCCAAGTGCCAATTCCACGCTAATCTACAACATGCTCCACCCTCACAACTTTACAATATGGTCACACCTTGGCCTTTCTCTTGTTGGGGGATAGACATCATCGGTAAAGTTCATCCTGCCGGGAGCAATGGGCAGTCATTCGTCCTAGTGGCAGTCGACTACTTCACAAAGTGGGTCGAAGCACAAGCCTATCGAACCCTCAACGCCAAGAAAGTGGCCGAATTTGTAAAGATTAATATCATGTGCCGATACGGCGTGCCTCATGAAATCATTTCTGACAACGGCTCTCACTTGAGAAGGAAAATGATGCACTTTTGGTAGAATACAAGATCACCAAGCACAACTCATCTCCTTACCGGCCCCAAGCAAATGGCGCGGTCGAAGCAGCAAATAAGACCATCGAGACCATCGTCAAGAAAATGGCCTCAACAGGAAGGGATTGGCCCGAAAAGCTACCATTAGCATTGTGGGGCTACCGCACATCCATACGGTCCGCAACAGGAGAAAATCCTTATACATTAGTCTATGGTTCTGAAGCCGTACTCCCTATCGAACTTGAAGTCCCATCTCTATGGGTCCCCTCGAGAATCAAGTCAACGAGGTCAACTGGATGCAAAGTCGATACGAACAGCTAGCTTTACTCGACGAGAAAAGGTTAAGAGCACTCGAACGCACGAGGGCATATCAGCAAAGGATGTCAAGGGCTTTCAACAAAAAAGTGAAGCCTCGAAACATCAATGTGGGAGATTTGGTCTTAAGACAACATCCTCCTAATGCCATGAATCCCCTGGGGAAATGGGGACCCCGATGGATCGGTCCGTACGTGGTCAAAAAGATACTAAGCGGTGGTGCAGTCCGGCTCGTGGATTTAGATGGTGACCAGCTGCCAAAGGAGGTCAACCTCGACAAGCTCAAGAGGTTCTACGCTTAATAAACAAAGACCATTAAAAAAAAAAAAAAAAAAAATCGCTCGCTAGGTTGAAAACCCGCAAGGGCGGCCTAGGCAAAAATTAGAGCACGTGCAAAAAAGAAGCCCGCTAGATTGAAAACCCGCAAGGGCGGTCTAGGCAAAAAACAGGGTGCACAAAAAAATAAAAAAATAAAAAAATGGTCTTTGTTTGTTTGAACTACGAATACCTGAGCCTCCCAACTGGAGGAACGTAGGCAACCTTCGGGTGCAGTCTAAAACATATCAAAAATACCCAATTCACTTCAAATAACAAAATGCAATTTCTATTCATTCAATGAATTATTCAAACCATTACAATGGATTTATTGAGCAACAAAAGACATCAAAATATTAAATCCTAAAACAAAGTGGTCTAATTGCAATCTCTTGGGGTACAAAGAAAAATCTAATCTTTCTTAGGTTTGGGAACCCATTGCTTCTTGTTATGTCCTTTAGTCTTCTTAGATGGGGACGGAACATTCTTGGGGACCGCCAAGACGGGAGAAAACGCTAGGACGGGACGGAGCTTCATCAACGGCTTTCCCTTTACCCTTATCAAGCGGAGCCTTAGCGGGGACAACCATGGGACGCTTCCACACATAGGAGGAATTTCCTTTACCTTTCTTCTTCTGGGAAAATGACGGGGTCTATAGTCCTGCACATGAACCACCGGTCTCACGAGGTCAATAACATCGTCATTGGGCCTTCCCAAACGATCAAAAACGCTCGGACGCTTCTCCACCATCGAGACGGACCCCACAGCTGGAACGGCGTTCACCATTGGAACGGACTTCTCACCCTCGGGGACGGAAACCTTAACTTCAAAGGAGAAAGTCATTGGGCCATTATGACAAGAATTTTGTGATTTAGGAGGAGAAAGTGTTTGCAAAAGAATGCTGTGTGACCATTCTGGTCGAAAAATAGTTCAAATTTATAGCTGTTGGAACATTCTAATCAGAAAAGAAAGGGGCTGTAATTCAGCAGGCCAGAAGCGCGCGCCTCCGACCAAGGCTTCACAACGCGCGCGCCTCCCACAAGCAAGGCCCGACGCGCGCGCCTTTGACAGCAGTTCAGACAGAAACAGCCCTTGTCAGTTCAGAACAGAACCCAAGCACTTCAACATATCCAACCTGCAAAATCAAATCCCAGCAACAAAAAGGAGTTCAAGCATCGACAACAAGCATCCTTTGGGCACACATTTGTTTGTAAAGAGTCGACATCTAAGATCGAGTCGCTAATAGAACATGAAATGAGTAGTAAGATAACTAGGATTGTAAATACATGTTAAATGTTATTACAGGCAAGAGTAAAATGTTTCAATCCCTCATCCTCTCAGCCACAACAGCTCGGGCACGTCATCACCAACACTGTGCTCACCCCCTGCTACCGCTCTCGGTCTCCTCATCGTCATCATCATCCTCGTCATCATCATCGTCATCATCATCCTCAGATTCAGATGTCTCAATCACAACATCAGGACGGGTTCTCTTGGCAGCTCTCCCTGATGAACTGGCGCCGCCCCGGCTCTGGCTACCCTCTCGGCTCAGACTCCTACTATGGCTCAGACTCCTGCTCAGCGACTGCCTCGCCGAAGAGACAACCTCATCAATGTCCAGTGCAGCATCCCTGCAGCCTCGTCCCATGCCCCGAGCACCTCGGGCAGCTCCTCTCGCAGCACCAGAGACAGCACCAGCAGCATCTCTAGTCATGGCAGCAATATCCCTGCACAGCTCCAGCACCCTCTCCTCCAGCTGACGGAGCCTCTGCCTCATCCCTTTGTTCTGCCTACCCAAGTGCCTATAAGCAGCTACGGGCACCTGTTGCAACAAAAAACGGGGAAAGGAAATTACATCAATGCAAAGGACAGAAAAACAAGACTGGAACTGAGAAAATGCAAAGATGGTCAGAAAAACATACCACAGCAGCCTGAGTGGGAGGCTCTCTCTCCGGTGACATATCCTCGGGAACAATCTCCCTCTGCTCCTCAAAGACCCCAAATTTTGAATAAGTGTAATAAGGAGGAGGCAAAGGAGGATCAAAAACAATACCCGGCACCGGTAGTATAAAACCGAGCGGAGGTCGAAGGAGCAGCCTGTGATCTCCTCGGATCAGCGAACATAAAGCCCTGCATCAAGTTGTTCTCCCTGAAGAGGCCATAATCCTGATCCAAGTGAATATAAGGGACGGCATCAACCCCTACCATATATGCCGCACGATCAGCCTCTGAAATTGACCTCCAGTTACGAGGGCAGAAAGGAGGAACGTCTGGAACTGCAGGACGAGGAGGGGTGTAAAAGTCTGTCACCTGGGTACCATGCTGCCAAAATACTCTGTCTCCCAAGTACAGAGCCATGCACTCACCCGAACTCATCAAAAGCCGAGAACGGGTAGGAATAAGAGTGTGCTCAAACCAGTGCTGAACTGATCTCCACAGATACAAAGAAAAGGCAACAGACTCAGGCCTCAGGGTGTCCAAGTGCCGTCGGGCCGAAGTAAGACTAATGGGATTCGTGCCAGTCTTCACATTCCTCTCGTTATACGCCCACCGTACGCAGTCCGGATACTGGGGCTGGCCTTCCTTGGCAATCTTGAAATCCCTCAGATTCAGGATAACAAAAGCCCAAAGCTGTAGACAAGAGGCAGAAACAAAGTTAATGACAGTCAACGAAAAAGGCAGTTATGACTAAGGCAAGGAGAATATAAAAGGGACAGTAAGTGGTATACCTCCCACAGCAAGCTGAAGCCCGTAACAGAGCTGGTAGTCGAGCTGCTGGTCAAATCCATGCCGTGATAACAAGCAGCCAAGCCCGCTGCACCCCAGTTATACTGGCCGATCTGGTCCAAGACCACTAACAAGTCAAGCAGAGCCAAAGAGGCCGAAGATCCCCGTTGGCAAACAGAGTGTGGGATAACAAGTACCAAATGAAGCAACGGGCCACAGCATCAACCCGATCAGCAGTAACACCTCGAGCCTCAGCCATCAAGATGCTGAAATAAGCCCGGATTCTCCCCCATGTCACTCGAGAATTCTTAACCTCGAACGGCAGTCAACCAAGGCCAGTAACTCGTCCGGAGTCCGAACAGCTCCTCTCAAACCAAAAGGGACAGGCACCCCCATGAACGGCAAGCCCGTCAAAGCTGTGAAATCAGTAGGCGTCATAGTCACCTCGCCCATGGGTAAATGGAAGGTATGGGTGGTATCCCACCATCTCTCCCTCAATGCCTGAACCACATCAGGGTCATTCTTCAAAGCTGGGAGGCTAGTGACAAAAAGACCAAAATGAGTCCCTGTAACTCGGGCCCGAACATTCTCGGGCAACCTCTTCCATATAGAGATGGGCCATGAGCCCCACCGCGAATCTCTGTCAAACGGGTCCACTCCTGAAAGGAAAAAGGAACAGCAAAAATTTCATCAGCATGACTGCTAGAAAAACGGATGAACTCAACACAGAGATTTCAACGGCAGAACAATGTACAAGCAATGTGTGAACGTGAAAATGGACGTCCCGACATGTTTCTTACAACAAATTAGCAACAACAAACAACATGCAAAGAATGATCAATAAAGCTGCTGCAGCAATATTTCGGGTAAAGAAAACAGAATTTCATGAAACCCGAAATCGACAAGAAAGGTGAGGCATTCTTACCAACCCGAAGTCACGAAGTGAGAAATATGGGTATGAGGCCGGAAAGTAAGCAAGCTCGGGTCCATAGCTTCGACCCCAATTTTGGCTCCTCGCCCTGTGGCATCTCAAACGGAGGTGATTGCTGATGATCCGACATCGTTTCTTTGACGGAATTGATCCTAGAACAGCAAGAAAGTGTTTTGGGGTGATTTCTCTACGAAAATTGGGCTTGGAATTTGGAGGGTTCTTCAAATTTTGAAAAATGGCCGAAAACAGCGAACAGCCTGTTTAAATATGCTGAACTTATGCGCCAGGCGCGCGCCTCCCAACATGCTCATATGAGGCGCGCGCGTCCCAGAATGAGGCCCGGACGCGCGCTCTTCCCATCATCAGGCAGGTTCAGAAGCAGTCTCCCATGCAAAAAATCCATGCATCATATCAAGGTTTCCCCACGGATTCTGAACTCCCTAAGTTCTGTCACGGGTGCCACACCCCCCTCAAGAGTCAATCTCAACATTTCATCCCCAGCAGGAACATTTTTCTGGTCGCGGTCAACTGTGCCCGCACCCACAATTCAAAAAAGTCAAGTGTGACTCCAAATGGCACGAGACTTCAAAGCAATATTCATCAACGGATTCACTAACAGATTCATCAACAAGGTTCACCAACGGACTCACCCAAGGGATTCACTAACGGATTCATCAAACGGATCACTAACGGATTCGTCAACAAAGGTTCACTAACGGACTCATCCAAGGGTTCACCAACGGACTCATCCAAGGATTCACTAACGGATTCATCAAACGGATTCACTAACGGATTCATCAACAAGGGTTCACCAACGGACTCATCCAAGGGATTCACTAACGGATTCATCAAACGGATTCACTAACGGATTCATCAACAAGGGTTCACCAACGGGACTCATCCAAGGGATTCACTAACGGATTCATCAAACGGATTCACCAACGGATTCGTCAACAAGGGTTTACCAACGGACTCATCCAAGGGATTCACTAACGGATTCATCAAACGGATTCACAACGGATTCGTCAACAAGGGTTCACCAACGGACTCATCCAAGGGATTCACTAACGGATTCATCAAACGGATTCACTAACGGATTCGTCAACAAGGTTCACCAACGGACTCATCCAAGGGATTCATTAACGGATTATCAAACGGATTCACTAACGGATTCATCAACAAGGGTTCACCAACGGACTCATCCAAATGATTCACTAACGGATTCATCAAACGGATTCACCAACAGATTCGTCAACAAGGGTTCACCAACGGACTCATCCAGGGATTCACTAACGGATTCATCAAACGGATTCACTAACGGATTCGTCAACAAGAGTTCACCAACGGACTCATCAAAGGGATTCACTAACGGATTCGTCAACAAGGGTTCACCAACGGACTCATCCAAGGGATTCACTAACGGATTCATCAAACGGATTCACTAACGGATTCGTCAGCAAGGGTTCACTAACGGACTCATTCAAGGGATTCACTACGGATTCATCAAAAGGTTCACTAACGGCCTCATTCAAAACATTCAGCCGGCAGGTTCACCAAACGGATCATGCCACCCCCTCTATCAACAAAAGCCTCACACAAGGAGTGCACTACTATCTCTCGCAATTTCAAATTCCTGCTTTCATTGAGTCTTTGCCTTCTCTTGGTGATGTCCTCGGCGGGTGTTTTTAACTTTTGTCGACGCGTTTTGCTTTGCAGTCCACGTCGCCGAGGGGCTCTGTAGACACCCCGCCTTGGACCTCTCACCCCGATTGCACATTTGATTTTTGGTTTCTCCCCATTTTAAGTGTTTCTCGTTAGTTTCTGTCACTTCCGTTAAGTTCCTGACTGACTTCGTTAAGTCCAGGGACTAAACTGAATAACAGGGCTGACTTTCTAGTCCATTCTGTCAAAATTGCCTTATCTGAGTCGCGCGCCTCCGACAGGAGGAGTCAGGCGCGCGCGCCTCCCGCCCCCAAAGCAGGAAGCGCGCGCCTCTGAGCGTCAGTTACAGATTTCTGGCCAGAATTCCTCCCTTGCTCAATTTACAAGATTTTGCCCGGGAAGGATTTCTTGGTGACTGAGTTTTGACACAAAAACACCCCTCTTTCACCTATAAAAACCGCTCTTTACCTCCATTTCAGGATCGAAAAATGATCGAAAAAACCAATCGAAGGGTGACCGAAAATTGAACTTACAAAAACTATACCAAAAATCACTTTCTAAAAGCTCTCCAAGGATTTCATCAAGCAATACTTGAAGGTCTTAAATTGTAGGTAAAAGTCCATCTTTTCCTTTCTTTTCTATTTCATCTCCTCTCTTCTTTTTACTCTAATCAAATGTGCAATCACCCAAATCATTTTTGGGACATGACTCTAATGATCACCTCATCTCATTGAGGTGGTTAAGGATTATCTCCTACATTCCAAATCCTATTTTAAACCCCTTTTATGACTTAAAAAAGAAGAAGAAGAACATTTTCATTCATGTAGATTTTGATCAAGCAAGACCAACTTAAGTTGGGCGAGATGGTGTTTCGGTACTTCCCACCTCGTAATCTAACCCCCGGACCTCAAAACAAAGAATCTCTGTTTTCGTAATCAAACTTAGGCTACAATCAATAGGTTTTTCTTATGTTCCTCAAAACATAGGTGGCGACTCTAAACAATCTAAAATCAAGTTAGACATCCTAGGATAATTCACCGCTCTAGCCAAAGCCGTGGTTCTCCCTGGGTATCTACACCTTGCCATTCTCTGTTGATAGGCTCTGGTGCGTTCGAACGCTCTTAGCCCCTTTTCATCGAGTAGGGCTAGTTGTTCATATCGACTTTGCATCCAATCAACCTCTTTGACTTGGTTCTCGAGTAAGACCTGTAGAGAGGGAACTTTGAGTTCTACTGGGAGTACAGCTTCAGAACCATAAACTAATGAATATGGGGTTTCTCCCGTTGCTGACCGGATTGATGTGCGGTATCCCTACAATGCTAATGGTAACTTCTCAGGCCAATCCCTTCCTGTTGAAGCCATTTTCCATATGATGACCTCAATAGTTTTGTTTGCTACTTCGACCGCTCCATTGGCTTGGGGGCGGTACGGGGATGACTTATGCTTGGTAATTTTGTAGTTAACCAAAAGCGCATCTATTTCCTTCTCAAAGTGTGAACCATTGTTAAAGATGATCTCATGAGGAATACCGTATCGACACATGATGTTGTTCTTTACGAATTCAGCCACTTTCATGGCGTTGAGAACTCGGTAAGCTTGTGCTTTGACCCATTTTGTGAAATAATCCACGGCCTCTAGAATGAATGACTGTCCGTTGCTTCCCGTAAGATGGAATTTGCCGATGATATCTATGCCCCAACAAGAGAACGGCCATGGTGTGGTCATGTTGTACAATTATGAAGGTGGAGCGTGTTGCAAATTAGCATGGAACTGGCACTTGGTGTCACGACCCGAAATATAGGCTCTATTTTATTAGTAATAAGTAATTATTATTTAATTATTTGCTTATTTAATTATTCAAATTATTATTTATTTAAATAATTATGTGTGCATTTTATGTGTTACAATATTTATGCCTAGCATTTTATTTGGGTCATTTGTGCTAGTGTATTATTATTGGGTCTTAATTGTTAGTAGGGAGTGTAGAAATTGTGTGTAGTGTAGAGGAGGGGGCCTAAGTGTAAATCTTTAAACCATTTCTCTACTCCCTCCCTACTCCTTCCCTTCTCCCTCTTACACTCCACCCCCATTCTCATTTTCCCAGCCATTTCTTTCTCTCTCTCCATTGATTGGGTAAGTTTTCTCTTCTCTATCTTCTCTCTTCATTTACTTCTTCTTCCTCTCATTATTATTCATTTCTTAAAACATGAACTTGTTTAGATCGTCGATAGGATCGTTGTAGAACAAAAAGAATTGAATTCCATCAACTTTGAGATATATCAAGTAAGTTACTTTTCCCCCATTTTAATGCTAAAATGTTCATATCATGTTTAGATAATGTTTGATGTGTTATATTTGAAGTTTGGTTGGGTTTTGAATTTATTGAGAATTTATTTGGGTTTGATAAAAATGGTGAAACCGAATGTTGGGTTTAATTCTTGATTTTGGTTGTTACATAAGTCCTTTTAGACTTACAAGTTGTTTTGTACATTAGTAAACTAGTTGGAAGGTTGAAATTTTGGTTGAAATGTGTTTTGGGTTAAAATGGAAGAACCCAGTTTGTTCTTCCCGATTTCCGGCAGACCAGAGCATTGTGCGACCGCCCAAAAATGTCTGGGCGACCGCACATCTATCTGAAAGCTTTTGTTCTTGTTTTGAGGGATTTTGGGCGACCGCACAGTCCATTTTGGGCGGCCGCACAGAACCCTGAAAGTTTACATTTGTTAATTTTGTGTGATTGAAGAATGTGTTTTGATCCAAATCTTGGGTGTCCTTCTAGTTGACCTTAGTGAACATTGTAGTACACTCTAGTGATAGAATTGAGTCCTTTGTGATCAAGTTTGTGTTTGAAATTAATTAAGTGTTAATGTCATTGTTGGAACAACTTTATTGAGTGGATTTGATTCTTTTGTGAATAATATGATATGGAATTGATTAAGTATCGTTTTGGGAATGTGGTTCGTCCTTGATGGGTTGTTTGTATTGGTTTACCTTTGTGGTGATTTAATTGGAATGGTTCCCTACATTGGAACCTTAAGTTGTTTTAATCATGCTAAATTATTATTACATAGCATTTATTTGGAAGCCCAGCTGGCATATTTGTTGCATCGGGCGATGGAAGGATTATAATGGCAAAGCCAAGTCCATTATAATGTGACCATTGTTTTGCCCCCTTCTTTACCCCTTTTCCAGATTGGCCTTGGAAAGGATAAGTTAGCGTTCCTCTGTGAATGTGTCTAGCTTACGGGCATGACTTTGTGTCATTGTCCTTGTCCTTTGTGACACTTTTATGGTTATTGGTTCCGGTACCGGGGTTTTCTCTTCGGCTTTCATGCTATTATGAAGATGATGATTTGTTGATTATTGAAGCTGCGCAGCGATCCTTTATTTGGATGTTCCGGTTTGGAAAACCTTGGCTATATCCTTTGTTATGTGTTTATTTCCGCTGCTATCTGTCATGTGATAAATACTATGTGCTATGTGATATTTATTATTGCTTATTGCTTCTTGCATCATAGCATGTCATGTAGTTGCATTAGTAACTTATTGAGATTTATCTCACCCCCTTTTCTTTTATCTTTGTTTTTCCTTAACCCCCCCAGGTGCTAAGGATTAGTCTCGCTGATCACGAGAAAGAGGATGTCGAGTGTGGATCCATTCTTTTGGGGAAGGTTGATATAGGTTGGTTTACATTATGTAAATGTGTAACCATTTTGGGGTATTTTTACCAAACATTGACGTCATTAGGATTTGTGTATTTTGTAACTTTGGTGTATAAACTTATGGAGTTTATACTAGTTTCACCTTGTTGTTCAAATGACTTGTGAAACTTGGGATCATCACCTTTTGGTATCAAATGGAATTTTTTACTTCAGTATTTCTCAGTTTTGGTTTTTAGAGTCGACGTCCAGATCGCGGTCTCGGGCCCGCGGGGTCCGGGGTCGCGACACTTGGCGTATTTGTTGACTTTCTCGATGCAGTCTCTTTCCATTGTAGTCCAATAGTATCCAATATGGAGTATCTTCTTGGCTAACATAATCCCATTCATGTGGGGTCCGCACTCGCCCTCGTGGACTTCGTGCATTATCTCTTGGGCTTCGGTCTCATTTGCACATAAGAGATTGATCCCTTGATGATGTCTCTTGTAGACTCGGTTCCCAATCAATACATACCTCGCAACTAGATTTTGTAATGCTACTCGAGACTTCCCATTACTGTTCTCGGGGAAGGTGCCATTGTTGAGAAAGTTTTTGATGTCTGTGTACCACAGGAGGTTATCTTGGACTTCATTGATCTTAATAATCATGCAATATTCCGGACTAGTCCTTCTTGAAATTTTGAAGGGCTTCACAATTTTTCCCTTGGGCATCTCAACCAGTGAGGCTATGGTGGCCAAAGTATCGGCAAAGCGGTTCTTGTCCCTCGGCAAATAATTGAACGTGATGTCTTGGAATTGTTCAGCTAATTCCTCGATGTGTTGACCATACTTTTGGAGGGTCAGATCTTGGATTCGCCATTTACCCGATGTCTGATTGATAAGGAGCAGGGGAGTCACCGAATACTTCTAGATCTATGACATTTCTTTCTAGGGATGCTTCTAGCCCCACTATACATGCCTCATATTCAGCAATGTTGTTGGTAGCTTCGAATTCAAGACGGATTGCAATCGGAGTGTAGATGTCCTTTGGATTGACAAACAACATTCCTATCCCATAACCGTGCTTATTGGCTGAGCCATCAAAAAAAAGTTGCCACTTATTTTCCTCGGTTGTAGTGCAAATCAAATGCTCGTCGGGAAATTGTAAGTCTTCCCCCTTCACTTTGTCACATGGAAATTCAGCAAGCTGATCACTGAACACTTTCCCCCTGATGGATTTGAGTGTGACGTAAGTGATATCATAGCCGGCGAGCATGAAATACCACTTAGCTATCCTTGTTGATATTAAAGGTTTCTCGAAGATGTAGCGGAGCGGGTCCACTTTTGCTACTCGCTTGATTGGAAAGGCTACCATGTAGTGTTTGAGCTTTTGAGTAACCCAAACCAATGCTGCACATGACTTCTCTAAGACAGAGTAGTTCTTTTCGCCTCCTTGAAATCGGTGACTGATAAAGTAAATGGCATTCTCCTTTGTGGAGTCTCGTTGCTCTTGTGCTAGCATAGCCCTTAGGGCTTCATCATTCACTGTGAGGTAGAGCAAGAGAGGCTTCTCTTTATGTGGTGGAACCAGAACTGGAGGGCATGTCAGGTAATGCTTCACTTTATCGAAGGCTTCTTGGCAAGCGTCGGTCCATTCTAGAGCCACATTCTTCTTGAGTAACTTGAAGATTGGCTTATACATGGAAGTGAGTTGGTGCACAAACCGACTGATGTACTGGAGTCTGCCCATGAAACCTTTGATTTCTTTCTGTGTCTTTGGAGGAGGCATGTCAATGGTTGCCTTGATTTTTGAGGGATCTGCTTCAATTCCCCTCTCTGTGACCATGTAGCCAAGAAACTTTGCCTCTGATAACCCCGAAATCGCACTTTGCGGGATTGAGCCTCATCTTTTGTTGTCGAAGCCTTTCAAAGAACTTGTGGAGGTCGATCAAGTGTTGACCGTCGGTCCCCTTTGAATGGATGATCATGTCGTCCACATAGACCTCAATTTCCCTGTGAATCATGTCGTGAAACAAGTATGTCATAGCCCTTTGATAGGTAGCCCCAGTGTTCCTCAACCCAAATGGCATGACTGTGTAGCAAAAGGTGCCCCACAGTGTTGTGAAAGCAGTCTTGTGTTGATCCTCCTCGGTCATGAGAATCTGATTATACCCAGCAAACCCGTCAACAAATGAGCGGACCTCATAGGTAGCAGTGGAATCGACTAGCATGTCGATGTTGGGTAGTGGAAAGTCATCCTTCGGAGAAGCCTTGTTCAAATCCCGGAAATCCACACAAACACAGACCTTGCCGTTAGAATATCTGGCTGTCACAACATTTCCAAGCCATGTCGGGTATTCAATGACTTTGATGAAGCCCACACTGAGAAGCTTCTCTATCTCTTCTTTGACTTGTAAAGACCATTCTGGCTTGATCTTCCTGAGTTTCTGCTTTGTTGGCTTAGCGTCGTCTCTGATCGGAATCCTATTCTTAGCGACCTTTCTGTCTAAACCCAGCATGTCTTTGTATGACCATGCAAATACATCCACGAACTCTCTGAGCAGTGCAGTCAATCTGTCTTTCTCTTCCCCTTTTAAGAAGCTTCCGATCTTGGTTTCTTTCCGCTCTTCATCGGTACCCAGATTAACAACATGCAATTCTTCGTCAGCCCCTGGACCATTTTCACCACGACTACGCACCTGTTGAGCAAGTTCATTTAAGTATATTTCATTTTCATGGTCTATTTCATCATTATTTGAATCGTTATTAACTAGTTCATTAAATTCATTATTAGTTAATTCATCATTCATGATGTTTGCAATCTCGGGGTACTCAGAAAGATCAAATTTTTCATTAGCAAAGAAAGGGAACACACGCTCGGCTATTGCCTCCATATCCTCTTGGGTGAGGGTATCGGAAGCACACCCGGACTCGAAAGTGAATGTTAACAAGTCTTCCTTTGTAACTTTGCATGGGATGCAACTCATTTTCTCGATCAGGAAATCCTCAGATACCACAGGTCCCTTTATTGAATACCAGTTGTTGATCGGCTCGGAGCTTGGCTTGATCTCGCTGATAGGCCCACTTCCCTTATCGGTGTCGTCGGAGATGGCATTTACTTGGCACTCGTCCATGATGGCAAATCCTTTGAACATGGAGGCTAGATCAGTTAACTCCTCCCCCACAGTAATCTCTGTCTTGGACTCTAGGGTCACTTTCTTACCCCACCATTCTCGGGGTGACATAGGAGTTGGTTCCTCTTCGTGCTTCTGAATCTCATAATCGGAAAAAATTCTTTCTGATGCCTTTACTATTGACCCATGGCTCGGGAAAGATTACGTATGGGATGTCTTCCCCCTGACGGGCAAAGTAGCCATTTAGTGTCTTGAGGTAAGGTCTCAAATTGGGGATCTCATAGTAATGGCCTTCCCTACGAGCTCGGGCTTTCTCATTCTTGACAGCTTGCTCATATTTCAAGTCATCCTCGGAAGGTTCCTACCCCAATCCGAACATGTTCTTAACAAAAGGGACCTCAATAGGTTGCATTCTCCCTTGTTGATATTTCCCTAGGCCTAAACCGGAGAAGTAATTCATATTCCTCATCATACGGAGGACTTTGTGATTGCCGAGGGTCCATGATCCGTTTCCCCCTTCTTTGTTGATGGCGTTGATTGAGACACCGGAGAGGGTGGAGTCTTCTAAACCATGCTGAACTTGGTGAACGGGTTCCCCATTTCTGTGGATAGTAACATTTTCTGCCATGAAGGTCACTATTTCATCCCCATTTCTGAACTTGACACACTGATGGAGAGTCGAAGGGACGGCATTAGAACTGTGTATCCATGGTCGGCCCAAGAGTAAATTGAATGAGGAAGGTACATCGAGCACTTGAAACGGGATGGACATAACCATGCTCCCAAATTCAATTTCCACTTCTACCATACCCATGACTGTGCGGGCCGTGCTGTCGTAACCTCGGATTACTTGAGTAGAAGTCTTTAGATCTGAACTCTTAAGGCCCAGTATGCCCATGATTCGGCCGGGCATTAAGTTGAGTGCGGAACCACCGTCAACCAGGACTCTTGAAATAAGTCTCCCCCATGCCCTTACTTTGAGAAATATGGCCTCATTGTGATCGGACCCAAATGGTGGAAGGTCCATGTCGAGAAAAGTGATGACATTGCCAAAATATATGTGGCCTATCATAGCAGTAAGGTCCTCGGGAGTCGTGTCGGGAGAGACTAATATGTCGTAAAGATTGTTGATGACAAGATCTCGATGCTTCTTTGAAGATGCAATGAGGTCCCAAATGGAGATATTTGCTTGAGTCTTCTTGAGTTACATTAGTAAAGGATCTTCGGGAGTAGTGTCGTGAGCTTGCGACCTTGGAGAAGAGGTGCTTGGTGCAGAAGTAGTGGGGTTGCTTGCTATGACTCGTTCGGATCGAGTTAGCATGTTGACATTCCCGTTTTGCTTCATTTTCCTATTTTCTAGGACTTCCCTCATTACCTCATCATAAGTCACAACGTAGCAAGAATTATCAATTGCATTCATAACTTTGGAGCTCTTATTCACAATTGGAATTGAATAAGTGGTCTCCTCAAACTCACCTAACTCTATTACATAGACATCACTACCACTAGGAACTATGAATTCCTTTTTGTCGATGAGGTCTTGGATAACGTTGCGTAGGACAAAGCATTCCTCGGTAAGATGGCCACTGTGTTGGTGATAGTCACACCATTTATGATGGGCATGGTTGGGACGCATCATCTTGGGTTTATACCCCTGGAGAGGAGTAACTTGCCCCTTGGCCTTGAGAGTTTCAAAGGCCTCGGTGAGAGTCATGACTTGGAGAGGAGTGTAGACACGATCATCTTGAAACTTTTTGCCTTGGGGTGGAGGAACCTGTTTGTAATTCCCCTTGTCGGCAGTGACAGCATTAACTGAAGCCTCCTTAGTTGAGTTGGAGACGGCCTTGTAGCGGAAACTAGGAGCAGTTTTCTTGATCTCCTTGAGCAAGTCATCCATTCGGACCCCTGCCTCATACATTTGAGAAAAATCCGCATAGAAAGCCCCACTTAGGTGGGTGCGGAGATCAATCTTTAGACACTTGAGGAAGATGTCCATTTGCTCCTTATTGTGAGGCCTCTCAACAATTTCAGCAAGCTTGTCATTCCACTTCCTTGTGAAGTCAATAAAGGACTCATTGTCCCTTTGGGTGGTGTTCTCGAGCTCTTTCTTGGTCTGGCGATGAGTGCTGTTGCCTTGGTATTGACTTTTGAAGGCAAGCATGGCGGCATCCCAATCAAGACGGACTGTGAGCGGGAGAGTTGCATACCAATCTTTTGCCGCCCCCTCGAGAGTAAGAGTGAAACATTGTGCCATTACTTTGGGAGAGACCTTCTTTGGAATAGCCCAGTCTCCCATGGGGCAAGAGTTGCCCTTGAACTTGCTGATGTCGGGCATCTTAAACATGTCGGGGAGAGCATCCATTGTGCTCATGAGAATGGATGACTGGTAAAGGCTTGTGTCGGGGCTTTTCCCTATGTTGAGACCATTGAAACGTTGATCTATGCAAGCCATAATTGAATCAACCATCTTATGATTCTTGTTGTCGGTGCTTGTTTCCCCCATTTTCTTGGTACGGGCACTAACATAAGGGCTTTCAAACAAGCCTTTGGTCCACTCGGACTCCTCATTGTCCTCCTTTCCTTTACCATTGGAGAGCTTGGTGAGCTTGGCCTTCATTTGGTCCATCTCGGCTTCATGAGCCTCCCTTTGATTTTCGAGGTGGTATTGCCAAAGATCATCTTTGCTTTAGGATTCTTTGTTGAGAGTGGAGATGTGCTCTTGGAGCATTTGGACCATAGCTGAAAGTTGTTCAAGGGACATGGTGTTGTTGCTGTTGGAGTCACCGGTCATTGATGTTGTCGGAGCTGTTGGAGTGATCAATTCACGAACTAGCCGGTTTGCTGAATCTCGGTAGACTCGGTAAGTACCAATTGGACCTAAATTGCAGAAGAGGCCCTTGTCAGTCTTGAGTAACATTTCTGGTCCATGAAGAGGTTTAGAACACACAGTGGGCACACGACTCAAACCACATAAAGAAAAGACTTTTTTTATAAGTCGGAGGGACGGAATCCCTTTTGAGTTTATATGAAAAATAATAGAATCGTCACACTAGTATATAGACCTTCTCGCGGTCCCATATACTCATCGGATTCCACCACGTTTGTGAATCCTACACATGTCAGGATTAAACTAAATTAATGTATTAAAGCATACATGCGGGGACGGATTTTTTATTTTCGTCCATAATAACCACTTGGGGACGGAGTTTAATTTCGTCCATGATAACCACTCGTTTCTCTTGGAAATGGCATGTATGATTTGAAAACATTAGTTTAGGGAAATCTCGGCACATGAAAACCGACTTGGTCACGGAGTGTTAAACCCTAACTAGAATTGTGTTGGCTTGTGCTCGGTTAAAGAGAGGCTTAAATGTCACCCCCGGCATGTAGTCACGAACTACGCCACGGGCTGAGGTTTACCACTTCGAGAGAGTCAAGGTCGGGTGGAGCTTGAAACTCTCTAGAACAGGCCTCGACGGGTTTGGGGTTATGAACTTTGTGCGACTCGATAGTGAGCAATTGATAGGAATTTTGTGCATGTACTGTGAGGTCCAACATGTGCCAAAACATTTTTTTTTATGAAAGAAAAGCAAATAAGAACATAATTTATAACTCTCGAATTACCCGTGTGACCGATAAAACAATACACGAAAATAAAACAGTCCAAAGGTCCAAATCAGGCCTGATGCAGGCAACTGTGCCCATACCCCATTATTCTGCTCTGTTCTGAAACTGTTCCTGTTCTGGAAAACCGCCCAGAAGCGCGCGCCTCTGGTAACGTGTCATAGTATGCGCGCGCGGGTCGCAGAGGCTATGGGAGGCGCCCGCTTCTGGGTAAACCTGTCAGACACTTGGACTCAGGGGATTGCCCTGGTCCTGAATATACATTGTGACCCCTGCAGAAATGATTAGTGTAGAAAAAGAAGAATAGGAAGAACACATGAGGGGCGGGAAATTCTGGTCTCTAATGTGAGACGCACGCGCCTTAGGCCAAGAAGGCCAGAGGCGCACGCTTCCCAACATCAGGAACCAAAATGCCCAGAAAAGTAGACTGTGAACAAGAACGTAAGCTTAACCCTCTAATCTCCCCAGCGGAGTTGCCACTGTAGATACCCTGGGGAAAGGTGCGGCTTGGCTAGAGCGCGTGTGTTATCCTAGGATGTCTAACTTGTTTTAGGATTGTAGAGTCGCCACCTATGTTTTTAATGGAACATAAGAAAAACCTAATATTAAAGCCTATTATTTGATACGAAAACAGAGATTCTTGTTATGGAGTTCGGGGGTTAGATTACGAGATGGGAAGTACTTAAACACTCATCTCGCCCGACTAATGTCGGTCTTGCTTGTTCATAGTCTACATAAATAAAAGTGTTCTTCCTCTTCTTTTGGTAATAATAAAAGGGGGTTTAAAAAAGGGGTGTTTGAAATGTAGGGAGATAACTCCTTGACACACTTCAATGGAATGAAGTAGCCTTTGGTGTCATGTCCCAAAATGATTTGAGTGATTGCACTTTTGATAAAATCAAATAGAAGAAAGGAGATGAAGTAGAGAGAAGAGATAAAAACTAGAATTTACCTAAACTTCAAATGACTTCAAGTATTTTTTGGAGAATGCCTTGAAAATGATTTGTGTATAGTTTTATTAATCATAAAAAGTCCTCCCTTTTCAATGGTGAATTAGAGGGGTTTATATAGGTGTAAACAAGATATTTTTGGTGCCAAAACGAAGTCACAAAGATCAGTTTCCCGGGCAAATAATGTAAAATGAGCAAGGGAGGGATTCTTAGAGAAAATATGTAACTGATGCCCAGGTGCACGCGCCTCTTGCCTTGGTGGCGGGATGCACGGGCTTCTGACCCCAAAGGGCGGAGGCGCGCGACTTCAAAATGGCCTTTTTTGACAGAATGGACTAGAAAGTTAGCACTGTTATTCAGTTTGGTCCCTGGACTTAACGAAGTCAGTCAAGAACTTAACGAAAGTAACAGAAACTAATGAGAAACACTTAAAATAAGGAGAAACACAAGATCAAATGTGCAATCGGGGTGAGCGGTCCAATGCGGGGTGTCTACACTTGCAAAAGAAGCATTTTTTTTTTTATGATCATTAGATCCCTTAGGCTTCTTATTACTTGCAACCGTAATTTATTTGCCTCTTCTATTTGTCCCATGAGAAGAGGTAGATTCCAAATGAGCACTTTCTACCTTAGATTTCTTTAACCTATCTTCCTCTTGTGTCACATGTGAAATTAATTCATTAATATTCCACTTGTCATTTTGACAATTATAGGTCACCTCAAAGTGACCAAACTGAGGAGGAAGAGAGATCAAAACTAAATGCACGAGAAGATCTTCCGATATCTCTAACTTAAGTGCTTTTAGCTTTGTCGATAGGTGAAGCATTTCCAAAATATACTCCCTTAGATTCCCGGTACCCTTATACTTCATGGAAACAAGTTTCCTTAAGGTAGAACTTGTTTCCGACTTTTCGCTTTTTGCAAAGCGTTCCTCAAGGGTCTCGAGAAAAGTTTTAGCATCAACATCCTTGGAGACGGTGTTCAAAAAGGTCTCCGGGACAACATTTTTCATAATCATTAGGCTCACGCGATTAGAGCGTTTCCACTTCTCAGCACTTAAGCGATCTTCAGGAGTGCTTTGATCAGTGAGAGGAAGAGGAAATGGCTCCCTTAATGCGAGATCTATGTCCATACAGCCTAAGATCATGGTGTGAATACGTGTGTTTGAATTTGGGAATATTCATAGCAACATTAAAATATGAGAGTCGCCACGCCGTTTTAATTATAGCCAAAACATTGAGAAAAAGCATGTTTAATGGGTTCGGGGGTCAAATTACAACAAGAGAAGAATATTGAACGTTATCACTCCTATTGCCCGAATGATCGGTCTTTCTATCATGATGAATGTGTTAGTAGTGTGTTAGTGATTGAGACCGGATCCGAAGATTGCCTACGTTCCTCTCAATGTGAGAAGCTCAGGTCAGCGTAGTTCGAGAGAATTTAGAATAGGCAGAGGAATCGGGATCATGCATAATGATGGGGGAAATTACCTAAAGATTAGGGTTTAGAAGTAGTTCCTAGATCATCCTCGGGTTGATGAACCCTAGATCATCATCGGCTATGAAATAACATATAATTATGAAGATCGCAACCCTAAATATAGCATAAATAAGATTTTAATCTATGAACATGATGAACATGCGAAGAACATATTATGAACGTGTGAATGAACATGCAAGGAATATGAAGAAACTATGAATAAACATGCAAGAACATGAATATAAAAGATCTACATTAAAAATGATGCAAGAACATGAAGAAAAAGTTAGAAAACTTACCTATGTTGGCAAGAAATAAACCTTTGATCTCCTTGAGTGTTTGAATGCTTAATTAGGGAGAAAATTGTGTTTAAGAACTCCAAAATTCGGACTTAGAGCTCTCAAAATCGGGGTCCCTAAACCAATAGGCTGAGATTGGTTTATATAGTAAACTGATGGGAAGATCTGACGGCTGAGATCATCCGGAGCAAGGTTGGCCGCCTGGCCATGACTGAAGCCGGTGACAAGAGTGGCCGCGTGGCCAAGGTTGAGACGTGGCAAGGTTGGCCGCGTGGCCAATTCTGCTGGCTGACTTGATTCTTAAGCTAGGGTTTCTGCATGGTTTTAAGGAAACCATTTATTACCTATTTTGATAGCTTTTGTCATAAATGAGGTATTTCGGGAATCCGGGACAAGTCTTTGCAAGGTTTCTAATTCCTATAAAGTCCTTGTATTTTTGGGAAAGTCCTAATAAACTCATTTTCAGGTCGGGTACTAACACATGGTTATTTTGTTTTTCCAAGTTTTAAAGTTAGTCCCATTAATCATTGGTACGGTACTCATCGCAGCAGTAATAGATGAAGCATTAAGTAAATCTGTTTGGGAATCGAGAACAAGAATGAATACAAAACAATTATAAGTAACTACATAATAAATGATTAATTATATCAAATGAAAACCATCAACAAGACAACCAACATGTCATCAAAACTAATCTTTAGATTGCGAGTTGATTCATAGATGATTGCCTCAGGTAACAAGTAATTTGAACCACATCTTAATCAAATACTTAATCTTCCTTTGGACCGATTTAAGTATCTAACATGACAACTTAATGTTCATTTTACTTGTTACCACATGAATGCTCAAGTTTAGTCAAATGTCAAGATCTTCTTTGAATAACGTTAATAACGTAGGTGATAATATTATTTAAACAATGAATAAAATTGTTTAAGCATATAATTAATAAAAACTTTAGGGTTTGAAAAATGTATATTTTGTTCAAAAAGGGAAAACAAAATGGTGCAGAAACTTTAAAAATTCCAAAATCTGTGAACAGTGTCTGCTCGGCCGAGCATAGGGAATGACACGGCCGAGCATCACATTACAGAAACATTGTTTTCTCGGCACACAGTGCACGACCGTGCTAAACAAAAGACACGACCGTGCAAGTCTTGAGGTCTGCTCGGGTTGAAACCAACACCCGACCGGATCAGTTCAAGAGGTTCGACCGGACTATACTAAAGACCCGGTCGGACCATGCCTTTTCAAAACCCACCGTTTCAAAACCCTAGGTGGTCCGACCGGGCTAAACTAAATACTCGTTCAGACCAGCACATACCAGGTAACACCGGTTCAAGAAAATGAAGGTGCACGGCCGAGCATATCAGAAGACTCGGCCGTGCAGATTGCTCGGCCGTGCAGATTGTTTTTCTGCATTTCTGAATTTTGTCAAAACTATTCCCAAAACATGAACAACAAGTAGATCCACATGGGTATGCATTATACAACATATAACCATGCTTTTAAGGGATAATCTTGTTTTTTAAAACAATGGATTCAAGCAAGTAGATCCACATAATTATGCATTACACATAACCATGCTATGTAGGGATAGTCAAACTTGAACCATTGTGTTCATTGATCAAAACATTTCAAACCTTTTAATGAAAACTTTATAGATGATGAATATCAGCACTTTAGAAATAAATAGAGCCTCTAAGCAACATCAAAAACTTGAAGATGCAACATAATTATGAATAAAAAATTAAAGCGTTTTAAGGTTTTTTTAAGAACTCAAACCCAAACCAAAATATGAGCAGGCTCTGATACCAATTGTTGGAACAATTTAATCCCTGAATGCCATACTCTATTCTAGAATGAGTTTGAGAAGGAGATGAAGGCGGAAGCGTATACCTGATGAATCCATGATTGATGTTGTAGGGAGAAATAAGATGAAGAAGAAGATGTAGGGAAGAAGATCTTCTAAATGATGAGTGCCCTTTTTTTCTCAAGAACTTCTAGACATTGATGAAGATTATTTAGGAGAGAAAGTAAGAATGTAGTATGTTTCTAGGCTTTATGGAAGGGCCTTTAAATAGGAAACAAAGGGGCACTTCATTTAGGGACCACACCCTTTCAACCTAAGTGATGTCAAATTACCTTTTTGTCCATAAAAATAGGTAAATTACATCTCATGAATTCTACACATTTTATTATTTACTACACTTTATATTAACATTATATATATGATTTCATGTATGGAAATTAGATGACTTGTGATGCAAGCCATGTTCTAACAATCAAGCCTCCTCCTTATAAGGAGATTATTCATCAAATAAATTAAAAAATAAAATAAATTCACATTGACAATATATATACATATATTTAATATCTACTTGGGAAGAAAAAGAAAAGGGGTTTGGGGACATTTAGAAAAGAAACGAAAAAAAAGCAAAGAGTAAGGAATAAATAGCTGCACACTAAAATAAGAAGAAACGGAAAAGGAACTCAGACTGATGAAGTATTGAAGATATGATCAAATTGTAAGAGCTAAGTTATATTCGTTTCAAGGTGAGAATAAATATATAATGCTTTCCTGCCTCCGTCCCATATTTATTTCCACTAAAATAGAGTACATAGGGATTAAGAAAATATATTGGAAAAGTAAGTATTGTGAGTGAATAGGAGAAAGAACATAAGTTAGTGGATAGTTGTTGTGAGTGGGTAGGACAGAGAAAACTGAACATTTTAGGTAACTAGCAATAAGTATGGGACGCCCAAAACGGAAATTAGTAGCGATAAGTTTGTGACAGAAGGAGTATATTAAAATTATTTAGTAATTTATAATGAAAATTTGAGTACAAACAAATAGCGGAAAAATATAGATTTATGCCCCTGTACTTAAGTCTAAGATGCAGATCTACCCTTATACAAGTTAATTGTCATATATGCCCCTGTACTTAAGAAAAATGTGTGGAGATTAGGACACCGTCATCTTTCCGTAAAAATTCTAACGAAGTGGCTGACTAGGCTGCTTATTTGGCTACTTGATGAGAACATGTGGATTATTTTTTTTACCAAATGGACTTGTTGATCACAAAACGACGCCGTTTTGTTGATTTATAATAAATAAAAATAATAAAGAAATAAAAACACAAAATAATAAGATAAATGAAAAAATGTTTTTTTTGACATATTAAGAGAAATTTGAAAAATCAACAATAATTAACACCACAACCAGAATCACAATTGCATCGTTGTGAATTTTGAAAATTCAAAATGAAAAAATTGACATATTAAATTAGGATAAATCAGAAAGCAACACAGATTTGAAAAATCTCATTTTGAAATCCACCTAAAATTTATCAAAAAAAAAAAGTTTGAATAATAAATTCACTTGAAGGCGGAAGAGGTAAGGATGAATCAAAGGTTTCGAGAAGATGGTAGGGCTGTCGAGGAAGGAGGTGTTGATGAGGCCATGACTGGTGGGGAAGATGAAAGGGGTTGTCGGTGATTGCGTTAAGACGGGGAAGTGTGAAGGTGGTAGGAAAGTGAGGATGGGTAGGATGAAGAAGAGGGAGGGGTGGGTTTGAAGATGAGAGGGGTGGCGGCTGTGAATGGATGGGGTGGGGTGGGGTGAGGCTAGGTATGTGGAATGTATTTACAGAGTATGGTGAGCTGAGAGAAAGAAAATCGGTTCAATGACTTGGGGTTTTTTCAAATCAGTAAAACTACGTCGTTTTGGGGATAAAAATCCCATCTATCCATTTCTTTTCCACATAGTTTAAATGTTTTTTCAAATGAGCAGCTTAGTCAGCAATTCCGTTAATTTTTTGACAAAAAGTTAACTGTGTCCTAATCTCCACACATTTTTCTTAAGTGCAGGGGCATATATAGCAATTAACTTGTATAAGGGTAGATCTGCATTCTAGACCTAAATAGAGGGGCATAAATCTATATTTTCCCAACAAATAGCTAGCCAAACCTGAACTTGATTATAAGCTTAATAACTACTTTTTGTCAAAATATATACTCTCCATAGCTTTTAAAATTGCATATATATTGTTTAGCAATTAATTTTACTATAAAATATAAATTAGGGAAAAATTTGTTAGGTGTCACTTCAAAATGGGGAATTTACAGCAACCAATTAGGTAATGCCACATCAGCAAAATAGTACTCCCTCTGTCCCTAAATGAATGTTCATTTTCAAGAAATCTTTGTCCCAAAATGAGTGTCTTTTTTTAACATAACTTTGTCCCTAAATGTTTTTTTTTTTCGAAATTTTTTTCACCGGTTTCTTTATATGTGCAAAACTTAATGTTTGGGAAGGAGATTACAAGATTATATATGAATCTTTGCTACCAAATTGTACAAAGAGTTAAGATTTTCAGTGTCCCTTAAAATGAAATTTGGACACTCATTTAAGGACAGAGGTAGTAGTACATTAGGAAGTAACTATTTGAGGTCAGTTATACCTCTTAACTGTGGTTAACGTTAAATTAGTCAATATTTTCCTACTTTTTCTTCACCGCGCCGAGAGAAAACATGGAAGGTACGTAAAATCATTTTTCTTTTTCTTTCTTCATCTTCTCCAACGATAAACAAAATCATCTTCTTCGATGAATAAAATATTCAAACGCAACTCTCTTCAATTAAATCTGTAAGTACCAACTATTAGCTTCAATATGCACCTCCCGTCAATTGAATCTGTAACTAGAAGGCAAAATTGCACCATACTACCACTAAGTTTACATGCAGTTGCAATGTGGGACATAATATACCAAAAGTTGCAATTTAGTGCACCATCTTTACATAAAGTTGCAATCCTAAGCAATTTTGGATGTCCGTTAACTAAACTGGATGGCCGTTAACAAAAAATAACGAAAAAATGAAAAGGTTAACTGAGCTCTTTAAAAAATACATTTACCACCCCCAAAATACAAAATATAATTCATTTCCACAATTACGTTAATTTTGACCCGTAAAGCACACACGTTCAAAATAATAAAACAAATATTTATATTAACAATTTTACACACTAGTTCAACAAAATACTATTTATTCATAATAAATTCATTATAAAAAACCTATTATTAAGTAAATTCATGATTGTCTATTTAAATTATTTACTTTCTTTTCTTTCAACAATCTTACCAATTTATAAAATATTTCCTCCGTCCCAATTTAAACTTAAAAAAAAAAATTTGGATCAAGAATTAAGAAAAAGATAATGTGTTGTGAGTATAGATGGTTTGGTTAGAGAGAGAAAGCAGGGTAGGGAATAATTAGTTGGCAATTGTTGTTAGTATGACATGTGGGCCCACAAATAAAGAAGTATAAAAAACTTTCTATTTAAGATTTTGAAGTTTAAAACGGGACACCTAAAATAGAAATTTTTGAAGTTTAAAATGAAACGGATGGAATATATGATTTCAAAAGGGGATATTTATGAAATATACCAATTTTTTTTTTTTGGAAAGCGAAATATTCTAATTTTTTAACATAAAAAATTATAGACATCTATTTAATATTTTAATAACCATTATGAATTTGCTTAATTTTTTTTTTTTTTAAGGGTGATCGCTGCAATTTCTAAATAATCATGTTAAACTTTTCATCTATTTGGTTAATTTTTGTTAGCCCCATCCACTTAGTTAACAAACATCCAAAATTGCCTAGGATTGCATCTTTATGTGAACATTGTGCACTAAATTGCAATTTTTGGTACATTATATCCCACATTGCAATTACATGTAAGCTTAGTGGTAGTATAACGCAATTTGCCCTAATTAGAACCAAGATAATAATGGCTGCAGTAACTCTGAAATGGCAAACTTCAGAAAGTTTAGTGGTTCATCAATGTGAATTGAATAATACTAGGGGCACCAAAAAGTCACAAAATATTGCTCACAAAATTTTAGGTGTAATGATTTTATTGGTGTTTTTAAATAGAGTGTGACGGGTCCATTATCGATGCAACCAATAAAATATCGCCACCTCATTTTGTGAGGAAGATTTTGTAAGCTTATTTTGTGCCCCTAGGATTGCTCATGGGAATTTGTTAGCAACATACTGCAATTAGCAATTTACATTGTAGATAAAGAGAAAATTTGCAGCTGGTATTTTCTTTTAGGCATATTATCAAACAGGATGCAATTCCGCAAGTATAGATGATAGGAAGGAACCATTGATACCCAAAATTAATAAGACTTGAAATTACAAATGAACGACATAAACCGACTTGGTTAAATGGGACCCATAAACTCTGGGCTCACATACCATAAGGCCCATCCAAAAAAGCCCACAATCTTATATGCCGACATACATTAGGCCGAATAGGCAGCCCTTGCCTAGGCCGAGGTCCAATAAACCTAATCCATAGCCGACCTCTTTGAAGAGGCTGGATAGATGACGGACCGACTTACCAGTCAAAACCTCCCATTATCGCAGGGAGTCCACTTACAGAGTTTGATTACAACTCTAACAGTGGAGATCCTTATCTGAACAAGGATATCTCTCCTACAAGAAAACTGGGATACCACTCATCCTTATGTCTATCTCCAAGGAATACGAGTCCCACAGTAATACGGGCTCCCTAGCTTCTCTAACAAGTTAGGACTCATTCACCCGCGCCTATAAAAACAGGTCCTCGCAACAGGAGACGGGTAATGAACTCTTTGGCTCAAAACTAGTCAATTGATTTCTCTATTCATTCACCCGTATTCTTACTCTCACGCCGGAGGGCCTTCGCCGGTGAAGCCCCGGAAATTTAAAGAATTGAGAATTCTCAATTCTCCGGTGACCTCAAGGTTATGAACCTTGCGAGCTACATGTTTACGTTTGTCAATAGTGCGCAGATCAAAACGGGGAATATCTCATTGCTGGATTTATCCGAACCGCTAGACGGAGGGCTGATCCTACACGGTTTTGGCAGCATCAGTTTGGTTCCATTGCCGGGAATCGAACCCGGGTCTCCTGGGTGAAAGCCAGATATCCTAACCGCTGGACGACAATGGAACCAAACTGATGCTGCCAAAAACATGTCGGATCAGCCCTCCGTCTAGCGGTTCGGATAAATCCAGCAATGAGATCTTCCCCGTTCGGATCTGCGCACTATGAACAAACGTAAACTACGCCGGGGCTTCACCGGCGAAGGCCCTCCGGCGTGAGAGTAAGAATACGGGTGAATGAATAGAGAAATCAATTGACTAGTTTTGAGCCAAAGAGTTCATTACCCGTCTCCTGTTATGAGGACCTGTTTTTATAGGCGTGGGTGAATGAGTCCTAACTTGTTAGAGAAGCTAGGGAGCCCGTATTACTGTGGGACTCGTATTCCTTGGAGATAGACTCCGGATAAGGATGAGTGGTATCCCAGTTTTCTTGTAGGAGAGATATCCTTGTTCAGATAAGGATCTCCACTGTGAGTTGTAATCAAACTCTGTAAGTGGACTCCCTGCGATAATGGGAGGTTTTGACTGGTAAGTCGGTCCGTCATCTATCCAGCCTCTTCAAAGAGGTCGGCTATGGATTAGGTTTATTGGACCTCGGCCTAGGCAAGGGCTGCCTGTTCGGCCTAATGTATGTCAGCATATAAGATTGTGGGTTTTTTTGGATGGGCCTTATGGTATGTGAGCCCAGAGTTTATGGGTCCCATTTAACCAAGTCGGTTTATGTCGTTCAGTGGCCCCCGAGTTTCTATCTCGGCATGCCGAGTAGGAACTGTAGCATGTACTTCGACCAGCTTTATTTATATTGATTTGACTTGTAGCTGCCAAATTTTCGATCTGACTGATTTGCTGATGTCATCGTAGATTTGTTTTAGGTGAAATCATTATTCCTCTTGGAATTTGCAGCTTCATTAATTGCACTCCAATTATGAGTAGTATTGATAAACTCCCCATCCCCTCATATTCTAGGGGTATAAATAGACGACCCGTCTATTGGTTGTTCTCCATCTTACTTTCACTTTCAAGAATTCTTCAAGAACATTCCAGATTTCACGAAAATTCAAAGATGGCTCCAAAGAGGAAATACGATGATGTTTTTCCAGAAGAAGTGACTTCGGAGTCAGAGAATCAAGCTAGAAGCCCCAGTTCATCTAGCAGCAGCGATTTCGATTTTCCGTTGAAGAAACGATCGTCATTTTCGGCGGAGTTACCGTCCGATAGCAACGATGAATTTGTGGAGCCAGACCCGGTTGAAGAATTTTCTGATGATGACTCCAGTGCAGAAGAGTCAGAGGACGAGGATGAGGATGATGATGCTGAAGATGACAGTGAGGATGATCCTGAACCCATCATTATTGATGAATATGGGTATGATGGAGACGTTGAGTGGGAGGAGGATGATGAAGACCAATAGATTTTGGGGCCGCTAAAGACGTGCTCTATTACAGAACCTTCAAAATAGATAGAGTTGCCAGACACCATGCTGACCCCTTACAATGGGAGACTACAAGGATTTACAAACCACAAAGCCGAGGCTAAGGGAACCGTAGACTTGGTACTAGAAGTCGGCGAATACCCCTACAAAACATCGGCAACGATTACCTTCATCGTTATGGATTTGGCGAGTGACTACCATGCCATCCTCGGCTCTCCTAGTCAGGGAAAACTGGGAATGGTTGCCTCCCTCCCTCACCAAAGGGTGAAATTCCCAACCCCAGAAGGCGTAGGCTGCGTCCTCGGCAACCCCAAACACTTCTTAGAGCACGTGATGAGGTCAAGAAAGGAAAAAACCAAGATGGAAATTGACACTCCAGAAAGAAATATTACTATATCGAAGTCGACCACGGTCACTACATCTGCCCCTAACATCGGCGTGATAACAGTAGACATACCTGAGGAATGGGTCGTACTGGATGCTGAAAATGCCATAACAGCGACCGAGGTGACCTACGGGTTGGAAGGATATGGTTGTATCTCCATGAACACAGCTTTGGACGAGCCGAGTGACTCGGGCCTCGCCCTCGTCCCAAGCTCGGGGGCCATAATACCCGCCCACATGGATGCCGAGATTGACATACTTCTGGATATGGAGAATTTGAGCTTAGAAGGCAAAGACAAGGAAAAAGTAAAGCAAATCATCGTGGAAACCTTGGAGTTCAGGGACGGTCCCGAGCTAAGACCAGTTGACCAGTTGGATGAGGTCGTCATCAACCCCGACTACCCAGAACAGAAGGTACGAATTGGGAAACAATTTCCCCCGGAAGAGAGAGAAGAGATCATCAATCTGCTAAAAGACAACCTAGACGTGTTTGCTTGGAAAGTTGAAGACATGGTTGGAGTTAAAGAAGCCATCGCTCTCCACAAACTAGAGGTGGACAGTTTTTTCAAACCCGTCAAGCAAGGATGAAGGGTCTTTTCTATAGATAAAGAACAGGCAATCCAGACCGAGGTGGATAAATTGATGAAGGCCGGGATCATCCGAGAAGCGACATACCCCGAGTGGCTGGCTAATGTCGTAATGGTGAAAAAAACAGAACGACAAGTGGAGAATGTGTGTCAATTTCACAGATCTCAATAAAGCATGCCCCAAGGATAGCTACCCCTACCCAGAATAGACAAGTTGGTCGACTCCATAGCTGGACACCAAACCTTAAGCTTCCTAGACGCTTATTCTGGTTATCACCAGGTCAAAATGGATGAAGACGACATCGAAAAGACCGCCTTCCAAGCAGCAGGAGGGATCTATTGTTATGTGATGATGCCTTTTTGCCTCAATAATGCCGGCGCAATTTATCAGAGGATGGTGAACAAGGTGTTCAAATCCCAGATCGGCCGGAACATGGAAGCCTATATTAACGACATGGTAATAAAAACCAAATCAGGAAGCCACGTCCCGGACCTGGCGGCGACTATAAAAAATCTGAAAGAAAACGACATGAAGCTCAACCCAAGTAAATGTGTTTTCGGGGTCACGGCGGGCAAGTTTCTCGGTTTCATGGTCTCCCAACGAGGCATCGAGGCAAATCCGGAGAAGATCCAGGCCCTAGTTGACATGAAAGAACCGACATGTGTAAAAGAAGTTCAGAGGTTGAATGGAAGGGTGGCTGCCCTCGGGAGATTTATCGCCAAGTCGGCAGAGAAGTCATTACCATTCTTCAAGGCTCTGAAAGGAACTAAGGACTTCGACTGGACCCCAGAATGCTCAGAAACATTCCAGCAGATAAAAGAATACCTGGGTTCACCTCCACTTCTTAGCAGTATGATTATGAGAGAGACACTCTCCGTATTCCTTGCGGCACAGAGCCGTGGCGGCCGTACTAGTACGAGAAGATAATGGCATTCAGAAGCCGGTGTACTATGTAAGTAAAGCATTGTCAGACACTGAGAGCAGGTACTATAATGCCGAGAAGATAGCGTATGCCTTGGTCATCGCCGCCAGAAAATTGCGCGCATATTTCTCTGCTCATCCTATTACGGTTTATACCGGCGCACCACTAAGGAAGATACTGCACAAGATGGACAGCTCAGGAAGATTACTTAACTGGTCAATTGAATTGACCGAGTTCGATATAACCTACAAGCCGAGGAAGACATTGATGGCGCAGCCTCTGGTAGACTTCTTAGTTGAGACCGCATTCTCCAGCGAGTATACGCCGACGACCAGGAAGAGGAAATCTCCCATGGATAGGGAACCCCTGGAACTACCAGGTGACTGTTGGATCTTATACACAGATGGATCAACAATAAAAGGAAAAAGTGGAGCCGGCGTGTACCTAACAAGCCCGGGAGGTGAACACATAGCCCGTGACTTCATCAGATTCAAATTCCCAGCCTCAAACAACCAGGCGGAATACGAGGCCTTGATTTTGGGAATTAAAAGGGCCAAGTTCTTTGGTGCAAATAAACTAGTGGCCTACAGTGATTCCCAACTCATGGTAAACCAAGTAAAAGGGGAATACAATACCGAGAATCACATGCTGACCAAGTACAGGGATCTCGTCTTGAATTTGACCAAAAACTTGGAATTTTGGGAAATAAGGCAAGTAGGACGAGAACATAACCAGGAGGCCGACTTGTTATCCAAAATGGCCACATCAGAAGAAACCAATCCTCTGGTCATCTATGCCGACCAACCTACCTACGAGAGATTGGAGATCTTGATTCTGGATGATGAAGAAAGAACTTGGATTGAAGACTACAAGGACTACATCGAAAAAGGAAAACTACCAGAAGACGAGTTGGCGGCCAAGATGATAAAGAAAAAGACGGCCAGGTACATTGTTTGGAACGATATCTTGTGCCGAAGATCATTCTCCAGGCCCCTCCTAAGATGTGTCTCCCCCTAAGGACACAGAGAAATTACTGGCCGAAGTGCATGAAGGAGTTTGTGGAGGACACCCGGGGGCCAGAACTCTTGCCGATAAAATAGTCACACTCGGTTACTACTGGCCAAACTTAAGAGAGGATGCCCAAGCCTATGTCAAGAAGTGCGACAAATGCCAACGCTTCTCAGACCTACCTAGAGTACCGCCTATGGAGCAAAGTCTCGTCATACCAACGTGGCCCTTTGACATGTGGGGAGTCGACATCATTGGGCCATTTCCCTTGGCAAAAGGAAGCAACAAGTTCGTAATTGTAGCAGTTGACTACTTCACAAAGTGGGTAGAAGCTAAGCCCTTGGCAAAGATCACAGAGGAGAACGCCATCAACTTCATCCATGACTACATATGGTGTCGGTTCGGCGTCCCACATTCTATTGTGACCGATAACGGGCTCTAGTTCTCTGACGCTTTCACCGAAGAATTGAACAGACTAGGAGTCAAACACAAAAAGTCATCGGTCAGTCATCCTCAAGGTAATGGGCAAGCCGAGGTAGCAAACAAATTAATACTGAAAGCCCTAACCAAGAGCTTAGAAGGAAGTCAAGGAAAGTGGCTAGACGATCTCCCCCTTGCTTTATGGGCAGTTCGTACAACCACTCGGGGGCCGACTGGGGAGACTTCCTTTGCATTAACTTATGGATCAGAAGCTATGGCTCCAGCTGAGATGGCCTTACCTACCTTCAGGGTGTCCAATTATGACGAGGTGGTCAATGAATACAACCGACTCCTAGACCTAGATCTAGTCGAAGCAAAAAGGTTGACGGCCCAACTCAGAATGATCAATTATAAGCAAAAGACCAAGGCCTACCATGACAGCAAGATAAAGAAAAGAGTTTTTGAAGTCGGTGACTGGGTACTCAGAAAGATCGAGTCGACACACTTGAAGGCTCAGCAAAATAAACTCTCTCCAAATTGGGAAGGTCCCTACATTGTTACTCACGTTATCAGAAAAGGAACCTACATGCTCAAAACTCTAGAAGGAAAAGAGATTAAACACCCATGGCATTCGGAACACTTGAGGAAATACTATCAGTAACTCCTCGGCTGTCACGCCCTGGAAATCTCAAAAATCCATAAATATAAAATTTACATAATATACATCTCCAAAATACAAAATACCAAACACGGGCGCGTGAATTCAACTATGAAATCTATACCATCAAGCAACACCTCAACGAGATTATAACTCGGAGACTAGAAACAAACGCGGAAGCAAGAACAACTATTAACAAAAATACCCAAAGTACAACCGTATATACAAAACACTGAACGACTACGAACCCACAATAATATGCGTAAAGGCTCCGAAGGGCAACTATCCCAAATGTGATCAACCTGCTCAGAAGATTCCCGCTACAACGGACCTCACAACGCTACCACTTGCTTTCTTGGGTGGGGGTTAAGGAAAAACAATTTGAAACAAGAAACGGGGTGAGATAAAATCTCAGTAAGTTACTAAATGCATCTACATGGCATAATATCATGCAAATCAATGATATAACTGAACAAGTAAATCACATAACAACAAATGAGAAAGCTCCCTATCGCCAACTGTCCCATACTAGTTGGAAATAACGACTAACTCATCATGCAGCACATAAGACTGAAATAAACACGTAACAAAGGATACTGAGCCAAGGTTTCACCAAACTGATAGAACAATCGCTGCGCAGCTTCAACCGATAAACTAGTCAACAATAGCAGCATAACAGCTGAAGAGAGCCCCGGTCAGAACCGACCCATCAATCAATCAACCAATCGAACCATCTTCGTAGTAGCATAATAGCTGAAGAGAAAACCCCCGGTACCGGAACAATAACCATAAGAGTGTCACAAAGGACAAGAGCCATGCCACAAAGTCATGCTCAGTAGCTAGATACATTCACAAAGGAAGCTAACTTATCTCTTCCAAGGCCAATCTGGAAAAGGGGTATAGTAAGGGCAAACAATGGTCAACATTATAATGGACTTGGCTTTGCCATTATAATCTCTCCCATCGCCCGATGCAACAAATATGCCAGCTGGGCTTCCAAATAAATGCTAAGTAATAATATATTAGCATGAATAAACATCTTACGATTCCAAAGTAGGGAATCACACCAATTAATCACCATAAAGATGCAAACGATTACTCATGAAGAGTTCAACAACAACGAACACAAGAAGTTTCTCATAAAAGAGCCAAACAATGATAAATGAGATTGCTCATAGGGAGCCCAACAACAATGACCATTAAAACATAATAATTCCATGATAAGGAACCATACCGAACACATTCTAAAGATGGTACTCATAAGTTACTCATAAAGAGCACCACCCAAACGGTCGCTCACAAATAGTACCATGACTATTACCAAAATGACCCTAAACATTTACTCATAAAGATATACTAGGACTATGAACTCAACCATCTCATCACACCTGAAATTCCAAATAAGAAATCCGAATGAATACATCTTAAGGTTAATCAAACCGTAGGTACCCAATTGCCAATTCACGCTTTACCTCCGTTCATAACGAACCAATTCTAAACACCCCAAACGAATCCAAAAGGTTACACTTATTAGAACATGATCACGACAGGACTAAACTCTACACCTTGGTGTTCAATAACAATCCTCTAGGTATTATAGGACATCGCCTAAAACCTAGACTAAGTCTTACTCGAAAATCAATTCGATTGGAACAATCACGAACACATCATAAGGTGCCCAAACATTCCCAAACAATACTTGATCAAATTACATGACACCATTATTCACAAAGGAACCAATTTCAACTACTAAAGTGTTCCACGGAGCCCAACTAAGTCATCTAGAATAGTACTACGGAACCTAGACTGAGCTACACCTTGATCTTAAACCTCAACAATAAGACAACCATTATTATCTGGAAAAATGAGGCCAATAAAACCATTTCGTAGTACTCGAAAAGATCTTTCCAACGATAGTTTACACGTCCAAAAAGGAGTCCGGACGAAGAAGTTATGGCCTCCGGAAGATCGACCTAAATTCTGGAAAAAGTGGGTGGGCGCCCAGAATTTAGTGGGTGGTCGCCTGGAACGCTGTTGCCAAGCTAAATGAGGCTGATTTAGTGGGAGGTCGCCCAAAACTAAGTGGGCGGTTGCCCAGACCCCAAAATACACCCGAATTTCACTCCTTTTGTCCTAAATCTTGATATAACAACCCTTATACCTCCCCACCATTGTGGGGCTCGATCCATAACACAATCGATCACAAAGGGATCTGTAGACACCCCGCCTTGGACCGCTCACCCCGATTGCACATTTGATTTTGTGTCTCTCCCCATTTTAAGTGTTTCTCGTTAGTTTCTGTCACTTCCGTTAAGTTCCTGACTGACTTCGTTAAGTCCAGGGACTAAACTGAATAACAGGGCTGACTTTCTAGTCCATTCTGTCAAAATTACCTTCTCTGAGTCGCGCGCCTCCGACAGGAGGAGCCAGGCGCGCGCGCCTCCCGCCCCCAAAGCAGGAAGCGCGCGCCTCTGGGCGTCAGTTACAGATTTCTGGCCATGATTCTCTCCCTTGCTCAATTTACAGGATTTTGCCCGGGAAGGATTTCTTGGTGACTGAGTTTTGGCACCAAAAACACCCCTCTTTCACCTATAAAAACCTCTCTTTACCTCCATTTTCGAGGACCGAAAATTGAACTTACAAAAACTATACCAAAATCACTTTCTAAAAGCTCTCCAAGGATTTCATCAAGCAATACTTGAAGGTCTTCAAATTGTAGGTAAAAGTCCATCTTTTCTTTTCTTTTCTATTTCATCTCCTCTCTCTTTTTTACTCTAATCAAATGTGCAATCACCCAAATCATTTTGGGACATGACTCTAATGATCACCTCATCTCATTGAGGTTGGTTAAGGAGTTATCTCCTACATTCCAAATCCTATTTTAAACCCCCTTTTTATGACTTAAAGAAGAAGAAGAAGAACATTTTCATTCATGTAGATTTTGATCAAGCAAGACCAACTTAAGTTGGGCGAGATGGGTGTTTCGGTACTTCCCATCTCGTAATCTAACCCCCGGACCTCAAAACAAAGAATCTCTGTTTTCGTAATCAAACTTAGGCTACAATCAATAGGTTTTTCTTATGTTCCTCAAAACATAGGTGGCGACTCTAAACAATCTAAAACAAGTTAGACATCCCAGGATAATTCACCGCTCTAGCCAAGTTGTGGTTTCCCCGGGGTATCTACAGTGGAGACTCCGCTGGGGAGTATTTGAGGGTTAAACTTGCGTTCTAATCGAAATCTACATCTTTTCTGGGCATTCTATTTCCTGATGGGGGAGGCGCGCGCGTCTGGCCTTTTAAGCCTAAGGCGCGCGCATCCCGCATCAAGAACCAGAATCGCCCACTTCTTCATGTTCTTCATCTTCTTCTTCTGTTATTCTGCACTAATCACTTCTGCAGGGGTTACAATATGAACATAGGACCAGGGCAATCCCCTGAGTCCAAAGTCTGACATTCTGACAGATGTTCCCCAGAAGCGCGCGCCTCAAATAAGCATTGCGCTATGCGCGCGCGTCCCACATCAGCACTCAGAGGCGCACGCTTCTGGGTTGGTTTCTAGAACAGAGACAGGTTTCAGTGACTGAGCAGTACAGTGGGGTGTGGGCACAGTTGCCTGCATCAGAACAAAATTGAACCCTCGGATTGTTTTAATTTTGTTTTTTATTTACCGGTCACACGGGTGATTCGGGAGTTGTAATTTTATGTGCTTAAGTGTTTTGTGTGTTTTTCTTTCTTTAAAAAAAAAAAAAAATATAATTTTTTTTTTTTTTTTGTCACTTGTTAGACCTCACACCACATGCACATATTCCTATGAACTGCTCACTATCGAGTCGCACAAGTCCAACCCCAAACCCGTCGAGGCCCGTCCTAGAAAGTTTCAAGCTCCACCAGACCTTGGCTCTTTCGAAGCGGTAAACCTCAGCCCGTGGCGTAGTTCAAGACTACATGCCGGGGTGACCTTTGAGCCTCATATTCAAGCCGAGCACAAACCACATAATTCTAGTTAGGGTCTAACACTCCGTGAGTCAAGTCGGTTTCCATGTACCGAGATTTCCCTAAACTAATGTCTTCAAATCATACATGCCAACTTGTTGAAAGGGACGCAATAAAAATCCGTCCCCAAAAAGTGGTTATTTTGGACGAAAATAAAAATCCGTCCCCGCATGTATGCTTTACTACATTAATTTAGTCTAATCCCGATACATGTAGGATTCACAAGCGCGATGGAATCCGATGAGTATATGGGACCGCGAGATGGTCTATATACTAGTGTGACGATTCCATTATTTTCTTAGAAACCCCAAAAGGGATTCATTCCCTCCGACTTATAAAGAAAAAAAAAAGAGTCTTTTCTTATGTGGTTCGAGTCGTGTGCCCAACTGTGTGTTCTAAGCCTCTTCATGGACCGCAAGTGTTACTCAAGACTGACAAGGGCCTCTTCTGCAATATAGGTTCAATTGGTACTTACAAAGTCTACCGGGATTCAGCAAATCGGTTAGTCCGTGAAGAGATCACTCCAACAGCTCCAACACCAACCATGACCGGCAGCAGCAACACCATGTCTCTCGAACAGCTCTCAACTATGGTCCAACTCCTCCAAGAGCAAGTCTCCACCCTTAACAAGGAGGCACAAAGAAAAGACGACATTTGGCAATCCCACCTCGACAGCCAAAGGGAGGCCCACGAGGCCGAAATGGAGCTAATGAAAGAAAAGCTCACCAACCTTGCCAAGGGAAAGAACAAGAACAATGATGATGAATCCGAATGGACCGAGGGTTTGTTCAAGAGTCCTTATGTCAACACCCGCACCAAGAAAATGGGGGAACCAAGTTCCAAGAACAATGAGCCCAAAATGGTGGATTCTATCATGGCCTACATCGACCAAAAATTCAATGGGCTCAACATGGGGAAAGGCTACGATACAAGCCTTTATCAATCATCCATCCTCATGAGTACTATGGCCGCTCTTCCCGATAAGTTCAAGATGCCCGACATAAGCAAATTCAAGGGCAACTCTTGTCCTATGGCTCACATTGAGACTTATATTTGGGCAATGGTTCCAAAGAAGGTCTCCACCAAGGTGATGGCTCAATGCTTTCCTCTCACTCTCGAGGGGGCGGCAAAAGATTGGTATGCTACTCTCCCGCTCACTGTCCGTCTTGATTGGGACTCCGCCATGCTTGCCTTCAAGAACCAATACCAAGGCAACACCACACACCGGCCCACAAGGAAAGAGCTAGAGAACACTACGCAACGAGACAATGAGTCCTTCATCGACTTCACAAGGAGATGGAATGACAAACTCTCTGAAATTGTTGAGAGGCCGAACACAAAAGAGCAAATGGACATATTTCTCAAGTGTCTCAAGATTGATCTCCGCACTCACCTAAGTGGGGCTTGCTACTCCGACTTCTCCCAAATGTATGAGGCGGGGGTACGCATGGATGACTTGCTCAAGGAGATCAAGAAGACCACTCCTACTTACCGCTACAAGGCCGCTTCCAACTCCACAAAAGAGGCCTCGGTCAACGCCGTCACTATTGACAAGGGGAATTACAAAAAGGTTCCTCCACCTCAAGGGAAGAAGTCCCAAAGTGACCGTGTCTACACGCCTCTCCAAGGTATGACTCAAACCGAAGTGTTCGAGGTCCTCAAGGCAAAGGGTTAAGTCACACCCGTACAAGGGTACCAACCCAAGACGATCAACTCCAATCATGCTCACCACAAATATTGTGGCTACCACCAATATAGTGGCTACACCACCGAGGATTGCTTCGTTCTCCGCAATGTCATTCAAGATCTCATAGATAAGAAAGAATTTGTAGTGACTAATGACGAGCATGTCAATGTAATAGAGATAGGAGAACTCGAGGGGACCACCCATTCAATCCCAATTGTGAATGGGGGCCCCAATATTATGAATAAACTTGACAATTCTTGTTATGTAGTGACTTATGATGAAGTAATGAGGGAAGTACTAGAGAATAGGAAAAAGAAGCAAGATGGGAACGTCAACATGCTAACTCGATCCGGTCGAGTCATAGCAAGCAACCCTTCCACTTCCGCACCGAGCTCCTCTTCTCAAAGGCCGCAAGCTCACAACACTCCCGAAGATCCTCTACTTGTCCAACTCAAGAAAACTCAAGTCAACATCTCTATTTGGGACCTCATTGCATCCTCGAAGAAACACCGAGATCTCGTCATTCGCAATCTCGATGATACATCAGTTTCTCCCGATACTACTCCCGAGGACCTCACGGCAATGATTGGTCACATTCATTTTAGCAACGTCATCACCTTTGCCGATATGGACCTTCCACCGTTTGGTTCCAACCACAACGAAGCTATTTACCTCAAGGTACGAGCAAGGGGGAGGCCCGTCTCAAGAGTCTTAGTGGACGGTGGTTCCGCACTCAATCTCATGCCTGGTAGGATCATGGGCATACTGGGGCTTAAGGATTCTGATTTGAAGCCTTCTACTCAAGTAATCCGAGGTTATGACAGCACCGCCCGTACAGTCATGGGTATGATCGAAATAGACATTGAGTTTGGGAGCATGATCATGTCCGTTCCATTCCAAGTGCTTGATATCCCGGCCTCGTTCAACTTACTTTTGGGTCGACCATGGATTCACAGTGCTAATGCCGTACCGTCAACTCTCCACCAATGTGTCAAGATCCGAAATGGTGATGAAATAGTGACCGTAATGGCTGAAAACATCACTATCCACAGAAAAGGTGAGCCCGTCCACCAAGTTCAGCATGGTCTACCAGACTCCACTCTCTCCGGCGTCTCAATCAACGCCATTGACAAAGAAGGGGGAAACGGATCATGGACCCCCAGCAATCACAAAGTCCTCCGCATGATGAGGAATATGGACTACTTCCCTGGTTTAGGCTTAGGGAAATATCAACAAGGAATCCTACATCCCGTGCAAGTCCCATTTGTCAAGAACACCTTCGGTTTGGGGTATGAGCCTTCCAAAGAAGACTTGAAACAAGAGCAAGCGATCAAGAACGAAAAGGCCCGAGCTCGTAAAGAAGGACGTCGTTATGAAGTCCCTAATCTAAGGCCTTACCGCAAGACGTTGAATGGTTATTTTGTCCGCCAAGGGGAAGATGTTCCATACATGATCTTTCCCGAGCCGTGGGTTAACAATAAAGGTGTCAAAAGGCCCGGCCTCGAAATCTTTTCCGATTGTGAGATCCAGAAATCCGAAAGGGAACCAACTCCCATGTCGCCCCGTGAATGGTGGGGAAGGAAGATGACTATAGAATCCGAGACAGAAATCACCGTGGGGGAAGAACAGACAGATTTAGCCTCCATGTTCGAAGAGCTTGCCATGATGAATGAATTCCAAGTTAACGCCATCCATGACACCATCATCATAAACAAGACTCTCAGTGAGATCCTGCCAAGCTCTGAGCCGATCAACAATTGGTATTCAACTAAAGGGCCCGTGGTATCCGAGGAATTCTTAGTCCAAGAAATGGGTTGCATACCCCGCACAGCAACAAAGGAAGAGCAGCTCACACTTACTTTCGAGTCCGAGAGTGTCTCTAATACCCTCATCCAAGAGGATTTGGAGGCCATAGCCGAGCGTGTGTTTCCTTTCTTTGCTAATGAAAATTTTGATATTTCTGAGTACCCTGAGATTGCAAACATCATAAATGATGAATTAACTAATAATGAACTTAATGAACAAGTTAATAACGATTCAAATTATGATGAAATAGACCACGAAAACATAACATACTTAAATGAACTTGCTCAACAAGTCCGTAGTCGTGGTGAGAATGGTCCAAAGGCTGACGAAGAATTGCATGTTGTTAACCTGGGTACCGAAGAAGAGCCAAAAGAAACTAAGATTGGAGGCTTCTTCAAGGGGGACGATAGAGACAGATTGATTGCACTACTACGGGAGTTCGTGGATGTGTTCGCATGGTCATACAAAGACATGCCGGGTTTGGATAGAAAGGTAGCAGAGCACAAGATTCCGATCAGAGAAGATGCCAGGCCAGTAAAGCAGAAGCTCAGAAAGATCAAGCCAGAATGGTCTCTGCAGGTCAAAGAAGAGATTGAGAAGCTCCTCAGTGTGGGTTTCATCAAGGTTATCGAGTATCCGACATGGTTAGCCAACATTGTGACAGTCAGGAAGGCAAACGGCAAGGTTCGAGTTTGTGTAGACTTCCGGGATTTAAACAAAGCTTCCCCAAAGGATGATTTTCCACTCCCTAATATCGACATGCTGGTCGACTCCACTGCCGCCTATGAGGTTCGTTCATTCGTGGATGGGTTCGCTGGGTACAATCAGATTCTCATGGCCGAAGAAGATCAACATAAGACAGCCTTCACAACACCGTGGGGTACCTTTTGCTACACAGTCATGCCATTTGGGTTAAGAAACGCTGGGGCTTCCTACCAAAGAGCCGTGACAGACTTGTTCCACGATATGATTCACAAAGAAATCGAGGTCTATGTGGACGACATGATCATTCACTCCAAAGGGGCCGATAGTCAACATTTAATCGATCTCCGCAAGTTTTTCGAAAGGCTTCGTCAACACAAGATGAGGCTCAAACCTGCAAAGTGCACGTTCGGGGTTATCCGAGGCAAAGTTCTTGGTTATATGGTCACTGAAAGGGGAATTGAAGTAGACCCCTCCAAAATCAAGGCAATCATTGACATGCCTCCTCCAAAGACGCAGAAAGAGATTAAAGGTTTCATGGGCAGACTACAATACATCAGTCGGTTTGTGCACCAACTCACTTCCATGTGCGAGCCAATCTTCAAGCTACTCAAGAAGAATGTGGCTCTAGAATGGACCGATGCGTGCCAAGAAGCCTTCGACCAAGTGAAGCATTATTTAACGTGCCCTCCTGTTCTAGTTCCGCCGCACAAAGAGAAACCTCTGTTGCTCTATCTCACTGTCAATGATGAAGCCCTAGGGGCTATGTTAGCACAAGAGCAACGAGAGTCCACAAAGGAGAACGCCATTTATTTTGTCAGTCGCCGATTCCAAGGAGGCGAAAAGAATTACTCTGTCTTAGAGAAGTCATGCGCAGCATTGGTTTGGGTCACTCAAAAGCTCAAACACTATATGGAAGCTTTTCCGATCAAGCTAGTAGCAAAGGTGGACCCGCTCCGCTACATCTTCGAGAAGCCTTTCATGTCAACAAGAATAGCCAAATGGTACTTCATGCTCGCCGGCTATGATATCACTTACGTCACACTAAAATCCGTCAGGGGGAAAGTGTTCAGTGACCAGCTTGCCGAATTCCCGTGTGACGAAGTGAAGGGGGAAGATGTACAGTTCCCCGACGAGCATTTAATTTGTACTACAACCGAGGAAATTAAGTGGCAACTTTTTTTCGATGGCGCCGCCAATAAACACGGTTTTGGCATAGGGGTATTGCTTGTCGATCCAAAAGACATCTACACTCCCATTGCCATCCGCCTGGAATTCGAAGCTACCAACAACATTGCCGAGTACGAAGCGTGCATAGCAGGGCTCGAAGCAGCTCTCGAAAGAAACGTCACGGAACTAGAAGTGTTCGGCGACTCTTTGCTCCTTATCAATCAGCAATCGGGTAAATGGCGAACCCAAGACCCGACTCTCCAACAATATGGTCAGCACCTGGAAGAACTGGTTGAACAATTCCAAGAGATCACTTTCAACTACCTACCAAGGGATAAGAATCGCTTCGCCGATGCACTGGCCACTATAGCTTCATTAGTCGAAATGCCCAAAGGGAAAATGGTGAAGCCCTTCAAAATTGCTCGAAGGAACAGTCCGGCATATTGCATGAGTATCGAGATTAACGAGATGCAAACAAACTCTCCGTGGTATTTGGATATCATGAACTTCCTCAAAGAAGGCACTTATCCCGAGAATAGCAATAAGAAGTCTCAAGCATCTCTGCAAAGGATAGCCTCTCGGTACGTACTGATTGGGGACCGAGTCTATAAAAGGCACCACGACGGGATCAATCTCTTATGCGCCAATGAGGCCGAAGCTCAAGAGATAATGTGTGAAGTGCACGAAGGAGAATGTGGACCCCACATGAATGGGTTTATGCTAGTCAAGAAGATACTTCGCATTGGTTACTATTGGAGCACTATGGAACGAGACTGTATCGAGAAAGTCAAAAGGTGTGCCAAGTGCCAATTCCACGCTAATCTGCAACATGCTCCACCCTCACAACTTTACAACATGGTCACACCTTGGCCTTTCTCTTGTTGGGGGATAGACATCATCGGTAAAGTTCATCCTGCCGGGAGCAATGGGCAGTCATTCGTCCTAGTGGCAGTCGACTACTTCACAAAGTGGGTCGAAGCACAAGCCTATCGAACCCTCAACGCCAAGAAAGTGGCCGAATTTGTAAAGATTAATATCATGTGCCGATACGGCGTGCCTCATGAAATCATTTCCGACAACGGCTCTCACTTTGAGAAGGAAATTGATGCACTTTTGGTAGAATACAAGATCACCAAGCACAAGTCATCTCCTTACCGGCCCCAAGCAAATGGCGCAGTCGAAGCAGCAAATAAGACCATCGTCAAGAAAATGGCCTCAACAGGAAGGGATTGGCCCGAGAAGCTACCATTAGCATTGTGGGGCTACCGCACATCTATACGGTCCGCAACAGGAGAAACTCCTTATGCATTGGTCTATGGTTCTGAAGCCGTACTCCCTATCGAACTTGAAGTCCCATCTCTACGGGTCCTCCTCGAGAATCAAGTCAACGAGGTCAACTGGATGCAAAGTCGATACGAACAGCTAGCCTTACTCGACGAGAAAAGGTTAAGAGCACTCGAACGCACGAGGGCATATCAGCAAAGGATGGCAAGAGCTTTCAACAAAAAAGTGAAGCCTCGAAACATCAATGTAGGAGATTTGGTCTTAAGACAACATCCTCCTAATGCCATGAATCCCCTGGGGAAATGGGGACCCCGATGGATCGGTCCGTACGTGGTCAAAAAGATACTAAGCGGTGGTGCAGTCCGGCTCGTGGATTTAGATGGTGACCAGCTGCCAAAGGAGGTCAACCTCGACAAGCTCAAGAGGTTCTACGCTTAATAAACAAAGACCATTAAAAAAAAAAAAAAAAAAAATCGCTCGCTAGGTTGAAAACCCGCAAGGGCGGCCTAGGCAAAAATTAGAGCACGTGAAAAAAAGAAGCCCGCTAGATTGAAAACCCGCAAGGGCGGTCTAGGCAAAAAACAGGGTGCACAAAAAAAAAAATGTTCTTTGTTTGTTTGAACTACGAAGACCTGAGCCTCCCAACTGGAGGAACGTAGGCAACCTTCGGGTGCGGTCTAAAACTTATCAAAAATACCCAATTCACTTCAAATAACAAAATGCAATTTTTATTCATTCAATGAATTATTCAAACCATTACAACGGACTTATTGAGCAACAAAAAACATCAAAAAATTAAATCCTAAAACAAAGTGGTCTAATTGCAATCTCTTAGGGTACTAAGAAAAATCCAATTTTCTCTTAGCTTTCGAAGGACCACCCGATCGTCTCTCAATCCTTTTCTTCTTGGGTAACAAAGGAGCACTAATACGTACCGAAACCTTCTGTGCTGCAACACGTCTCCTAGAATAAAAGTCATCCAAAGGAGTACCGAAAGGGTCAGCGAGAATGTTACTCGAATCAGCAGCAGCCTCCCTATATCTCAAAGTGCTGCTAGGCTCAAAACCCTGTCCCAACAACTCGGCACGAAGCACATCAACCCAAGGGATGCCACGGTAAAGGGTGCCAAATAAATAGTCCAAGTAGCTCTCAGGAAGAAAGACACTCCCCCGATACAGAGGAGCGAAAGCCCAACGATTGCGGTCATCTCCCCAAGCCGACTGAAGCTCACTCGAGAAGTCAGGACCCATGTAAGCAACTGTACGAAGCATTCCATCCCACGGAAAAGGAATTGTCTGTTGGCGACCGAACTGCCGCAGAACCCGCTCTGGCTGATAAAATGAAGAATCTCTCAAACCGGGTACAACCACGTGCTAAAAACCAAGAGTCCATTCTACAAAAGGACGAAGCCCCAAGAAGGAGGACACCACTCAATATCAACGGTCACCCGAGAAGCAAAGAATTTCTTCCAACCATAATCAGATAAATCACGGATCAACAACTTCCTCCTATGAACAGCAAAGGGAGACAAATCACCATCCGGGGAATAAATCTTGAAGTGTTCCCGGAGCCATATGGTCAAGAGCAAAGGGCTTCCCCGACACATCTTGCCCGTCCTGTGTAACTCATCAAGGCCGTGCAACGTCTCCCCTACAATAAGAGGGATTACACTAAATTGCTGTTCCTTAGCTTGCAAAATAATCTCAGTCAACTGCGCGTCCGCAGTCCCGAAAGGTGTAACAAACAGTACTTCGCTGAAGAGACAAACGGCCATGGCATTTCTTTTGAAAGATTGAACCACCGGGTCCTCCGAGTGTAAACTGAAGAACATCGGCAACTCAGTTATGTCAATCACGGTACCGTGCAACATCTTCCTCACGTCCTCAACAGGGAGATTCAGTAACTCAACCCAAGAGTCGACGGCACCACGGTGATATTTAGGGACGGCAATCCGACCGGCCAAAGGCATGCCAAGGATGGCCACAAAATCGTCAACAGTCGGCACCATTTCATTAGCTGAAAGGTTGAAAGTATGGCTGTCGCAATCCCAGAAAGCCGCGGCAGCTCTCAACAAATCCCAATCCGGTTTCAACGTCCGCAAAGTGAAAAGAATTCGGAACCCGAAGTCTTTAATGAAGGCCTTCTTGGGATGGGTATTAAAAGAATACACAAAAGTGCCCAAGTCCTTTTCATACTCACTAACAACCTTGGCATCAAGGGAAAAATAATTGGAAGCCATAGAAAATGTTGATCGCAAGCAAAGTTAAGCAATAATATGATGTTCAAAAACGGCAGAAAGGAGCTGTGAGAATCAAGTGGTCGAACAGAAGATGATATTATAGCTGTTGGGGGCTCTTTTGGTCAGCAAATGTCAAGCCCGGAATTCCGCCTCCCAAACGCGCGCGCCACCCGCCAGCAGTCTGAAGTGCGCGCGCGTCACAAGCCTACATAGGAAGGCGCGCGCCTCCCAGGTCTAAATCGCTTCAAGAAAAGGGCCTTGTCAGAGATCTCCAGCCTAAATCAAGACACTGTCCCGATCCTCGGACACCCAGTTGGGCACACCTTTTTCTGGCCGCCCTTAAGGCATGTCAAAAATCGAAAGTAGGATAGAAACTCCCACTCAAAAGTAGGCTGTCATCTTCAAAATTCCGAACTCCCTAATTTCTGTCACGGGTGCCACACCCCCCTCAAGAGTCAATCTCAGCATTTCATCCCCAGCAGGAACATTTTTCTGGTCGCGGTCAACTGTGCCCGTACCCCACAATTCAAAAAAAAAAAAAGTCAAGTGTGACTCCAAATGGCACGAGACTTCAAAGCAATATTTCATCAAACGGATTCACTAACGGATTCGTCAACAAGGGTTCACCAACGGACTCATCCAAGGGATTCACTAACGGATTCATCAAACGGATTCACTAACGGATTCGTCAACAAGGGTTCACCAACGGACTCATCCAAGGGATTCACTAACGGATTCATCAAACGGATTCACTAACGGATTCGTCAAAAGGGTTCACCAATGGACTCATCCAAGGGATTCACTAACGGATTCATCAAACGGATTCACCAACGGATTCGTCAACAAGGGTTCACCAACGGACTCATCCAAGGGATTCACTAACGGATTCATCAAACGGATTCACTAACGGATTCGTCAACAAGGGCTCACCAACGGACTCATCCAAGGGATTCACTAACGGATTCATCAAACGGATTCACTAACGGATTCGTCAACAAGGGCTCACCAACGGACTCATCCAAGGGATTCACTAACGGATTCATCAAACGGATTCACTAACGGATTCGTCAACAAGGGTTCACCAACGGACTCATCCAAGGGATTCACTAACGGATTCATCAAACGGATTCACCAACGGATTCGTCAACAAGGGTTCACCAACGGACTCATCCAAGGGATTCACTAACGGATTCATCAAACGGATTCACTAACGGATTCGTCAACAAGGGCTTACCAACGGACTCATCCAAGGGATTCACTAACGGATTCATCAAACGGATTCACCAACGGATTCGTCAACAAGGGTTCACCAACGGACTCATCCAAGGGATTCACTAACGGATTCATCAAACGGATTCACTAACGGATTCGTCAACAAGGGTTCACCAACGGACTCATCCAAGGGATTCACTAACGGATTCACCAAACGGATTCACTAACGGATTCGTCAACAAGGGTTCACTAACGGACTCATTCAAGGGATTCACTAACGGATTCATCAAAAGGTTCACTAACGGCCTCATTCAAAACATTCAGCCGGCAGGTTCACCCAACGGATCATGCCACCCCCTCTATCAACAAAAGCCGCTCACACAGGGAGCGCACCACTATCTCTCGCAATTTTAAATTCCTGCTTTCATCGAGTCTTTGCCTTCTCTTGGTGATGTCCTCGGCGGGTGTTTTTAACTTTCGTCGACGCGTTTTGCTTTACAGTCCACGTCGCCGAGGGGCTCTGTAGACACCCCGCCTTGGACCGCTCACCCCGATTGCACATTTGATTTTGTGTCTCTCCCCATTTTAAGTGTTTCTCGTTAGTTTCTGTCACTTCCGTTAAGTTCCTGACTGACTTCGTTAAGTCCAGGGACTAAACTGAATAACAGGGCTGACTTTCTAGTCCATTCTGTCAAAATTGCCTTCTCTGAGTCGCGCGCCTCCCGCCCCCAAAGCAGGAAGCGCGCGCCTCTGGGCGTCAGTTACAGATTTCTGGCCAGGATTCTCTCCCTTGCTCAATTTACAGGATTTTGCCCGGGAAGGATTTCTTGGTGACTGAGTTTTGGCACAAAAACACCCCTCTTTCACCTATAAAAACCTCTCTTTACCTCCATTTTCAAGGACCGAAAATTGAACTTACAAAAACTATACCAAAATCACTTTCTAAAAGCTCTCCAAGGATTTCATCAAGCAATACTTGAAGGTCTTCAAATTGTAGGTAAAAGTCCATCTTTTCCTTTCTTTTCTATTTCATCTCCTCTCTCTTTTTTTACTCTAATCAAATGTGCAATCACCCAAATCATTTTGGGACATGACTCTAATGATCACCTCATCTCATTGAGGTTGGTTAAGGAGTTATCTCCTACATTCCAAATCCTATTTTAAACCCCCTTTTTATGACTTAAAGAAGAAGAAGAAGAACATTTTCATTCATGTAGATTTTGATCAAGCAAGACCAACTTAAGTTGGGCGAGATGGGTGTTTCGGTACTTCCCATCTCGTAATCTAACCCCCGGACCTCAAAACAAAGAATCTCTGTTTTCGTAATCAAACTTAGGCTACAATCAATAGGTTTTTCTTATGTTCCTCAAAACATAGGTGGCGACTCTAAACAATCTAAAACAAGTTAGACATCCCAGGATAATTCACCGCTCTAGCCAAGTTGTGGTTTCCCCGGGGTATCTACAGGATCATCCTCGAATACTAAAGTGTTCCACAACATTAACTTAAGTCAACTAGGGTGATACTTCGAGCCTAGATCGGGATTGAACCATAAAACAATTCGAAAACAAAGGTACTCAGGACAGCTGGTATGGGCGGTCGCCCATAGCCAGTCCGGGCGGTCGCCCAAAACCCACACCCAAGCCTAAAACCAACTGACTTCATGGGCGGTCGCCCAACCCAAAAGTGGGCGGTCGCCCACTCACTTTTACTCAAATTCTCTGGATCAACTGATCTCATGGGCGGTCGCCCAAACCACCCATGGGCGGTCGCCCACGCACCCAGGTCGCCGGAAAACGGCAAGAACCAAATGGGTTCTTCCATTTTCTTACCCAAAACCAAATTTCTCACAATCAACACTCCCAACTTGATCCCCAAAGTACCCAAACAACATTTAACTAAAAAGGGGACCTAAATAACACCATTTATCAACCAAAACCAAGATTTAATTCCAACATTCATAACAATCACCATTTTTAACCAAAAACCCAAATAAATTCTAAACTCAACCAAACTTCAAATATAACACATCAAGCATTATATAAACATGATATGAACATTTTAGCATCAAAATGGGGGAAAGCAACTTACCCGAATTTTATCAAAGTTGCCGGAATTCGAAATTTCTTTGTTCTCTACGATCCTAACGACGATCTAAACATGTTTCAAGTTATGAGAAATGAGAGATAATGAGGGGAAGATAGCTAGATTGAAGAGAGAAGGAAAGGGGAGAAACTTACCCAACCAAGGAGAGAGAGAGAGATTATGCTGGGAGAAAATGAGGGAGTGAGGGAGGAGAGGGGTGATGGAGGGAGGAAGTAGAATTATAAAAAAAAAATGTTACACTTAGGCCCCCTCTAACTCTACTAACACATAAACCCATTTCCCCACTAACAACTAAGACCCAATAATTCTACACTAGCACAAATGATTAATTGAAATGCTAGGCATAAAACATTATCCCACAAAATGCACACAAAATTATTTAGATAAATAAATAATTTAAGTAAATAAATAAGAAATAAATAAATAATTAAATATTTATTACTAAGAAAATAGAGGCGGGTTTTCGGGTCGTTACAATCTACCCTCCTTAAAAAGAATTCGCCCGCGAATTCACTCATCAAAATCACAACGCGCGGTCATAATGAGGCGACAAAGTATCAATTCGCATAAAGCACTCATAACCTCTATCAGGTACCAATTAAATATTTCATACATCGTCCCCACGACTCAAATAAACTAAACCAACGCATTTGAACACATACGTATCTCAAGTATACTCGTATCAAATATTCAAAAGTTAACTTCCTCTTTCATCCCGAATTTCAAATTCTCAAGACTATCACTTGTTCACTAATTCTAAGACATAGCTGATTTAATCCTAATTAGCATTACGCTCACCATCAACCCTTAAATCATCAACATCCATAAGTTTTACTTTTCCGGTTCATCCGCACGCATTGATGATCTATACATCAACCCACGTAATCATACTACTACCCGAATACATAAGAGAAGGAATAGGGCTAACGATTACTGTCACCCAATAGCTAAATGATATAATCAAAATCTACTGTTATCAACTATCCGGTCAAATGCGATTCCACTACCACACTCACTTTCCTTATAAGATAAAACATAATACAGTCATAACCTTTGACTTTCTCAACTACTAGCATTACCTCATACTTAGTTTTCTAAGGAAATATATCCATCAACTTTTGATAGTCCGTTATCATAACGTTTCAACTTGGTCCCAAAAATAAAATATAATATAACCCGCTAAGGTAAAATCACTAAAATCACAACAAATTCCAAGTCACAGATAGTTCCACTTATCAAGCGTTAATCCTCAAAATATATGCAAATACTTTATCACCCAAAGTCACAGAATCCAGATTACTCCTAAACACAATTCTCGTGATACTACAGACCCGTCTTACCCATGACCTTAATTGCACTGCAAGGATACTCCATTAGATCGGATATTTAGGATTACTCCTCAGAAATTCAAAATATTTAAACCATCTCGGGCTTAATCAACTTCTTACTATACAAGGCTAAAGAAATTTTCCATCCCCAAAATTTTCACCGTAGTGGCTATATCTTCAAGGATTACCACTATAGTGCTTTCACTCTAAATAACACCTTAAAATAAAGGTACAATATAAGCCCAAAATTCTTAACACAAAATGTCCACTTAAATCCATGTTAAACTACCATCAATACATTACTCCCATTTAAATTAATAATCCGTGCTTACCATAAAAAAAAATGATTATAACTTCCACAATATACTCATAACTCATTTTGCTTTAACTCAACTCCAATCATGTGCTAAAATGATCCCAAACAAGCTAAGTATTTCCTCATACTAAACAATTCTGATGCACTCACAAAGAAGTACCAAAAGTAAAGAAAAATCTCTTATTGAGAAATTCTCAAATTGAATCTTTAACTCTTTTAACCCAACCGATACTATATGTTCACCGATTTACCTATCAGTATTATAGCCCATATCAACTCATCATATAACCCAAGTTCCCCATCAGTCAAGCGACATATCGCACCCGGTATACATTATACTCAAGACTTCAACATTAGTATTGCCAACTGAATAAGCTAAATTCCCAGCACAACCTTATAATAAAGATTTTCTGATTTTCAATATAGAACCTGAACATTATATATATATATATATACTTAGTATGCTCCTAAACAAGTCAAACACACTAATATAGAATTATTCACCACCTATCGATGGCACACAAGAAATTCGTAGCATGTAGAAAGCTAAACCATACCACTTAACTCATCAATATCCAGCATAGGTGACATAACTAAATCACCCTACACATCCCAGTAGCAATCACGAAATTTCGTACTCGAGAATACACCTCAACATAAATCACCTAATGAGAACAAACATACGAATATAGCACAAGACATTTCCACTTTACGAAATAGGTACGTCCAAGCCTTCAAAACTCGCACTCTCGATTCCCAAGCCAACTAACCCCAACGGAACCAACACTATTGACACCAATCCTATACTTGATATACCACAAGAGAAGGAACACTCGACATCAATACCACGACTCATAACTCAACCAACTTCTACCTTAACCTCATACTTTCAAGAAAACTTAGTTTCTAAACCACTCAAAATCATAACACCCAAGTATTGAAACCTATTCAATATCAGAGTTCTTATTCTCCTTCAAGATCTAAAACCATTGCTCTGATACCAACTGTCACGCCCCGGAAATCTCAAAAATCTATAAATATAAAATTTACATAATATACATCTCCAAAATACAAAATACCAAACACGGGCGCGTGAATTCAACTATGAAATCTATACCATCAAGCAACACCTCAACGAGATTATAACTCGGAGACTAGAAACAAACGCGGAAGCAAGAACAACTATTAACAAAAATACCCAAAGTACAACCGTTTATACAAAACACTGAATGACTACGAACCCACAATAATATGCGTAAAGGCTCCGAAGGGCAACTATCCCAAATGCGATCAACCTGCTCAGAAGATTCCCGCTACAACGGACCTCACAACGCTACCACTTGCTTTCCTGGGGGGCGGGTTAAGGAAAAACAATTTGAAACAAGAAACGGGGTGAGATAAAATCTCAGTAAGTTACTAAATGCATCTACATGGCATAATATCATGCAAATCAACGATATAACTGAACAAGTAAATCACATAACAACAAATGAGAAAGCTCCCTATCGCCAACTATCCCATACCAGTTGGAAATAACGACTAACTCATCATGCAGCACATAAGACTGAAATAAACACGTAACAAAGGATACTGAGCCAAGGTTTCACCAAACTGATAGAACAATCGCTGCGCAGCTTCAACCGATAAACCAGTCAACAATAGCAGCATAACAGCTGAAGAGAGCCCCGGTCAGAACCGACCCATCAATCAATCAACCAATCGAACCATCTTCGTAGTAGCATAATAGCTGAAGAGAAAACCCCCGGTACCGGAACAATAACCATAAGAGTGTCACAAAGGACAAGAGCCATGCCACAAAGTCATGCTCGGTAGCTAGATATATTCACAAAGGAAGCTAAATTATCTCTTCCAAGGCCAATCTGGAAAAAGGGTATAGTAAGGGCAAACAATGGTCAACATTATAATGGACTTGGCTTTGCCATTATAATCTCTCCCATCGCCCGATGCAACAAATATGCCAGCTGGGCTTCCAAATAAATGCTAAGTAATAATATATTAGCATGAATAAACATCTTACGATTCCAAAGTAGGGAATCACACCAATTAATCACCATAAAGATGCAAACGATTACTCATGAAGAGTTCAACAACAACGAACACAAGAAGTTTCTCATAAAAGAGCCAAACAATGATAAATGAGATTACTCATAGGGATCCCAACAACAATGACCATTAAAACATAATAATTCCATGATAAGGAACCATACCGAACACATTCTAAAGATGGTACTCATAAGTTACTCATAAAGAGCACCACCCAAACAGTCGCTCACAAATAGTACCATGACTATTACCAAAATGACCCTAAACATTTACTCATAAAGATATACTAGGACTATGAACTTAACCATCTCATCACACCTGAAATTCCAAATAAGAAATCCGAATGAATACATCTTAAGGTTAATCAAACCGTAGGTACCCAATTGCCAATTCACGCTTTACCTCCGTTCATAACGAACCAATTCTAAACACCCCAAACGAATCCAAAAGGTTACACTTATTAGAACATGATCACGACAGGACTAAAATATACACCTTGGTGTTCAATAACAATCCTCTAGGTATTATAGGACATCGCCTAAAACCTAGACTAAGTCTTACTCGAAAATCAATTCGATTGGAACAATCACGAACACATTATAAGGTGCCCAAACATTCCCAAACAATACTTGATCAAATTACATGACACCATTGTTCACAAAGGAACCAATTTCAACTATTAAAGTGTTCCACGGAGCCCAACTAAGTCATCTAGAATAGTACTACGGAACCTAAACTGAGACTACACCTTGATCTTAAACCTCAACAATAAGACAACCATTATTATCTGGAACCATGAGGCCAATAGAACCATTGCGTATTACTCGAAAAGATCTTTCCAACGATAGTTTACACGTCCAAAACGGAGTCCGGACGAAGAAGTTATGGCCTCCGGAAGATCGACCTAAATTCTGGAAAAAGTGGGCGGGCGCCCAGAATTTAGTGGGCGGTCGCCCGGAACGCTGTTGCCAAGCTAAATGAGGCTGATTTAGTGGGAGGTCGCCCAAAACTAAGTGGGCGGTCGCCCAGACCCCAAAATACACCCGAATTTCACTCCTTTTGTCCTAAATCTTGATATAACAACCCTTATACCTCCCCACCATTGTGGGGCTCGATCCATAACACAATCGATCACAAAGGGATCATCCTCGAATACTAAAGTGTTCCGCAACATTAACTTAAGTCAACTAGGGTGATACTTCGAGCCTATATCGGGCTTGAACCGTAAAACAATTCGAAAACAAAGGTACTCAGGACAGCTGGTATGGGCGGTCGCCCATAGCCAGTCCGGGCGGTCGCCCAAAACCCATACCCAAGCCTAAAACCAACTGACTTCATGGGCGGTCGCCCAACCCAAAAGTGGGCGGTCGCCCACTCACTTTTACTCAAATTCTCTGGATCAACTGATCTCATGGGCGGTCGCCCACGCACCCAGGTCGCCGGAAAACGGCAAGAACCAAATGGGTTCTTCCATTTTCTTACCCAAAACCAAATTTCTCACAATCAACACTCCCAACTTGATCCCCAAAGTACCCAAACAACATCTAACTAAAAAGGGGACCTAAATAACACCATTTATCAACCAAAACCAAGATTTAATTCCAACATTCATAACAATCACCATTTTTAACCAAAAACCCAAATAAATTCTAAACTCAACCAAACTTCAAATATAACACATCAAGCATTATATAAACATGATATGAACATTTTAGCATCAAAATGGGAGAAAAGCAACTTACCCGGATTTTATCAAAGTTGCCGGAATTCGAAATTTCTTTGTTCTCTACGATCCTAACGACGATCTAAACATGTTTCAAGTTATGAGAAATGAGAGATAATGAGGGGAACATAGCTAGATTGAAGAGAGAAGGAAAGGGGAGAAACTTACCCAACCAAGGAGAGAGAGAGAGATTATGCTGGGAGAAAATGAGGGAGTGAGGGAGGAGAGGGGTGATGGAGGGAGTAAGTAGAATTATAAAAAAAAATGTTACACTTAGGCCCCCTCTAACTCTACTAACACATAAACCCATTTCCCCACTAACAACTAAGACCCAATAATTCTACACTAGCACAAATGATTAATTGAAATGCTAGGCATAAAACATTATCCCACAAAATGCACACAAAATTATTTAGATAAATAAATAATTTAAATAAATAAATAAGAAATAAATAATTAATTAAATATTTATTACTAAGAAAATAGAGGCGGGTTTTCGGGTCGTTACATCGGCACCCTATCTATTTTGCTTTCCAGATTAGATTTGCAGTCTCTAGTTCATAGCATTTACCAAATTAAATATTCCTTTATTATTATCAATAAAAGTTTTCCTTTTTACTACTCTGATTCTTGAGCACGGTCCAAGCATTACTTAGCAATGCCGAGATCGTCATTCTGAGTTAAGACTTAAACGTCATGACTCAAGACAATCAAAACCTAATTCTGTTAGTTAGTGCTCTCAAATTTGGGTTAAGATTAATACATCTAGTTCCCACGACAATTTGAGACTAAACACGAATTAGTTCTTACAAACCGAGCTCCTAACGCTCGTCACGGCCATAACGGTGAACGACCACGGCCTACGAACATAGCCTAACTCGACTACATTCAAAACCTAATTCTACCGGCCAGTGCTCTCAAATTTGGGTTGAGATTATTACATCTAGTCCCCATGACAATTTGAGACTAGCCATGAGTTAGTCCTTACAAAATCGAGCATTTAACACTCGTTACGGCCTATAACGGTGATCGACCACGGCCTACAGGATAGCCTAAATCGGCTGGCATATCTCGTCACTTCAGACTGTTAGACATCTCAAACCGAGATAAAGTAACATGAACAAATAACGAGATAACACTTGACTATGCAACAAGTTAAGGAAACAAGGGATAAACACCTCAAACCGAGGTATACAAATCCCTACAAATAATAAATGTTTACGCCCCCCAGTCAACACTGGGCCTAGGCATACGAATACTTGAACAAATAAAAAGTGTTTAAAACTCCCCCAGAAGACGCTGGGCCGAGTGAGACAAATACTTAAAACAACATTGTTTCGGGCCAAACCGGCTCTAAGATACTAACAAAAACAAAGTTCAGGTCAGACTAATCAATGTCGACATCGGCCTCCTCTTCAACACTAACAATCAGCTCATCGAGATTCCCTTCCTTAACTGGCAGAGGTACCCACGGGGGGTTGCCCTCTTTTCGATCTCGGCTATGAATCACCCTCAGACCTTTGTCAGAATACGGAATCAAGGAGTGGGCGGCCCGAGCTTCAACACCGTAAGCATCCTGGTTGTAGAGACGAGCAAGCTTGTCAAGAGTTATATCAACTTCGGGGTCGATCCAGAGAAGACGAGACATATTTGACCAAGCATCATTGTAAGTAGTGCCGACTTCATCTTGAATCACCGCCTTCATTGTTGCACCCTTCTTGAAAGCCTCCACCGCCCGCATCTCTCGGCTCGGAATGCTCTCCTCCAGTTGGGCTAGCCTCTCCTCAGCAGCATTTTTCTCTAGAACGAGGCCCTCCGCTCACTGACGCTCTCTTTCAAAATCAACCCTCGCCACACCAGTCTCCTCCTTGGCTGTTCTCATCACCGTCTCGGCACGACGAACCATCTCATTAGCCTCTGTCGACATGTCTGCTGGCTTCTTTAACTCAGCTTCAAATGAGGCCTTCTCATTCTCAAGGGCTTCCACCTTGGCCTTCAGCTCAGCATTAGAGGCAAGAAGAGGCTCGACCTTGTCTTCACACTTCCTAGCATTACTTATGGCGAGCTGCATCAATGCATATTCATGCTGGGCTATGGAGGCAAGCTACAAAGGAAAGATCAAGACGTCAAAAGCAGGACATTCACAGTCACAACAAATAATGAAATACCAAGTACCTCACTGATAAGTAGGCCCTTGCGGTTCCGAAGTTGTGTGGAGGTCGGTCTGGTCTCCACCAACCTTTGAATAGTCTTTTGGTTCATGGCCCTTTTGATGACGGCCGCGCCGAGTTTGAGGGCAGGACCGGAGCGAATGGAATCATCAATATCTGGTATTATCACTACATTTCCAAGAGCATGAGCCAGATTATTGATCTCGGCCTCAGTAGGACCTGAAGCCGAAGCTGAGCCACGAGTTGAAGAAGTTTTTTTAGACGGGGGCTCTAAATCATCCTCACCTTCCTCACCTTCTGCCCTCGGCCTCTTATCTCGACGACCTGCCTGGTCGATTTCCTCCTCAACATTCTTCATCCCGGCTTCCTTTTCAAGAGCCTCAACCTCCACCTCTTCTCCACCGGCTCCAACTTGGACGACAGGGGGACCCGTGGGAATGTTGGCAACTCCTTGGGTCTGCAGCGCCTCCTGCCTGGCCGTCATGTCGGCATGACGCTTTTCAATACCCCGAGTACGCGATAATTGTTTTTTCCTTCTCGTCACCATGGCGGGATCAAGCTCCGCCTCGCCAATAATCTGGACATCCTCCATGGAAAGATCTGCACGAGAAGAAAAAGTTAAAAAGACGACTAGAAACAATAAGGAAAAACAGAAAAATACAAGTATGGAAAGGAAATTACATCCTATAATATCTTTGGCCTTGAGATACTTGTCGGCCTTGGTCTTGCACACAAGGCAGTCAGAATAAAAGACAAGATCTGGGTGAATAACCCAATCCAGGAGTCGATAACCCCTTTCCACCACAACTCTCGGCCTAACACCACCAATCGGCCCCCTCATCAAACCGGCCTGTACATGGAATCTGAAATCGATCTCGGTCCTGGACCAGTCCAGTGTAGCGGTAGCAGCAAACACCTCCAACTTCTTTATCAACACAGCGCTCCAATCTGGACGATGAACCACCTTAGGCTTGACAGGATCTCGGTCCGGGCCTAGGAATTCCCAACCCTGACGGCTCTCCACTTTGATCACATGTGTCCCGACCCCGACCCCGTGGGCCCGGAACTCGCGAGCTGGACGTCGACTTACAACAATACACCAAAATAATGAAGATAAAAATTCTATTTTTATACCCAAAATGTTTAAAACAAAGTTTTAGAAATCCAAGCTTAACAACGACAACAAACTACTAGAATGAGCTTCGCAAGCTCACCCCAAAAATACAAAAGATTACAAATCTTAATGACGTCATTGGTGGTAAAACTATCCCCAAAAGGTTATACATTTAAATAATGCAAACCGATCAAACAACCTGCCCAAAATCTCAATCCTCTCGACGTCCTCCTCGATCCGCGAATCCTAATCCTTTTCCTCCTGGGGGGGGGGTTAAGGAAAACAATTTGAAACAAGAAACGGGGTGCGAATAAATCTCAGTAAGTTACTAATGCAACTACATGACATGCTATGATGCAAGAAGAAATAAGCAATAATAAATATCACATAGGACATAGCATTTATCACATAACAGATAGCAGCGGAAATAAACACATAACAAAGGATATTAGCCAAGGTTTCTAAACTGGTACATCCAAATAAGGATCGCTGCGCAGCTTCAATAATCAACAATTCATCATCTTCATAATAGCATGAAAGATGAAGAGGAATCCCCGGTCAGAAGCGACCATTCAACCCATCAATCAAACAAACCATCTTCATAGTAGCATGAAAGCTGAAGAGAAACCCGGTACCGGAACAAATAACAATGATAAAGTGCCACAAGGGGCGGGAGCCATGCCATAAAGTCATGCTCCAAAACGATTAGCTAGAATACCCACAACGGAGCTAGCTCATCCCAACCAAGGCCAATCTGGATGAGGACAGAAGGACCAATGGGCGATGCTATACTGGACTTGGCTTGTGCCATTATAGCATTATCCATTGCCTGACTCGATACACAAATAACCAGCTGGACTTTCAATTAAATGCTAGGTAATAAATACTAGCTCGATAAACAACTTAAGATTCCAAAGTAGGGAACCATACCAATTAATCACCATAAAAGATGCAAATGATTACTCAAGAAGAGTTCCACAACAATAAACACAAGGAGTTTCTCATAAAAGAGTCCAACAACATTGACCAGTAAAACATAATGATTCCCAGGTAAGACACGCACCAAATACATCCTAAATGTGATACTCACGAGTTACTCATAAAGAGCACAACCCAAACGGTCGCTCCCAAATAGCACAATGACTATTACCAAATTGACCCTAAACATTTACTCATAAAGATATACTAGGACAATGAACTCAACCATCTCATCACACCTGGAATTCCAAATAAGAAATCCGAATGAATGCATCTTAAGGTTAATCAAACCGTAAGTACCCAAGCGAATCCAAAAGGTTACCCTTATTAGAACATGATCACGACTGTACTACACCTACACTTTAGTGTTCCAAAACAACCCTCTAGGTACTATAGGATATCGCCTAAAACCTAGACTAAGTCTTATCCTAAAATCAATCCGATCAGTAAATTAGCTTTCAATTAAAGGGTCTCAAAGTATGAAGTCCTCACTTATATCCCAAAATGATCATAACAACTCAATAAAGTCACTCAATTGGATTTACAAAACTTGTTCACAATGGATCGATACAACTCTTCTTAACCTCAAACACCCAATAAAATCCCTAAGTATAAAATTTATAACTTAACTAAACAACCTATACCATCTTTTAGTACTCGAAGAGAGCTTCGAAACGATAGTTTACACGCCTAAAACGGAGTCCGGACGAAGAAGTTATGGGGGAAACAGTTTCAGAAGAAAAGGGAAGAATATACCAGAATCCTAGCTTGGCACGACCGTGCCTAAGAAAGTGGCACGAGCGTGCCAAACAAGACGAGAGGCAAGTGAATATTGGCACGACCGTGCCAAATAAATGAGCACGACCGTGCCAACCATTACGAGAGGGAAAGTGAATATTGGCACGACCGTGCCAAATAAAGGAGCACGACCGTGCCAGAAGAACAATGCCCAGATTTCTTCCTGGGTTCACCATTTTCGGACCAAAACCCAAACTTTCACTAAATGCTCAAAATCAAAGCTTTCAAACTAGTTTCCAAGGTACTAAAACAACATCTAAACATCAAGGGAACCTAAACAACACCATCTAATAACCCAAAACAAGATTTAAACCCAACATTCACATATTCACCATTTTTAACCCAAAAACCAAATAAATTCCAAATTAATTCCAAACTCAACCAAACTTCAAATATAACACACCAAACATCATATAAACATGATATGAACATTTTAGCATAAAAATGGGGAAAAGTAACTTACTTGAATTTTCTCAAAGTTGATGGATTTCAAATCTTTTTGATTCTACGCGATCCTATCGACGATCTAAACAATGTTCATGTTTAAGAAATGAATAATAATGAGAGGAAGATGGAGAAAATGAAGAGAGAAGTGAGAGGAAGAAAACTTACCCACAATGCTTGGAGAGAGAGAGAGATTTCCAGGGAGAGAGAGAGAGGTGGAGTGTGAGGTGAAAGAGTAGGGTGAGGGAGGTGAGGGAAGTAGGGAGAAGATGAAGAAATGTTTGAAATGTTACAAAAAGGCCCCTCCCCCCATACTACCTCTTCAATTAAACTCCCCACTAACTAATAAGACTCAACACTTTTACACTAGCACAAATGACCCAGTTAAAATGCTAGGCATAATTATTATAACACATAAGTTGCACACATAAATATTTAAATAAATAATAATTTAAATAAATAAATAAGCAATTAATTAAATAAAAATCATTTAATTAATAATAAAATAGAGCCTAGATTTCGGGTCGTGACATTCACTCCCCCTTAAAGAAAATTCGACCCGAATTTTAACGAGACTTACCCGAAAGACTAATTAGCTACGGATACGATAGTTCCGCATTTCTCAAATTCCTCAATTGTCCAATCTAACCCACTAAAAGGTAACCTTAAGTAATGCTTACGATAACACCACCTCTCGAACCGAATCATTCCATTATTATCTTCACGGTATTTCCTATAACTCCCTCTTTAGTTAATAATCTGTGCTCATATACCCAAGGAAACCTACAAATCTCAAATCCTCAATAACTAACCCAAGTTAGTCTTTCACGCATACATTTATTAACCTAATGATACTTAGGTTCAATAGTGCTACCGTCATAATAAACCAATTAGCTAGCAACGTTCCAACTGACCCAATACCAATTCATGATATTCCTTAATTATGCCCAAGTATTGATAATCAACTTCCTTCACATACCCTTGATCCAATTCGGGAAACGCCACCAAGAAGGGATTTAGAACATAGAACCACTATCTACCCAAAATTTCGAAATGCCTTTAACATAGATTGAGAAATTATTACTCTCCCAAAATGTACTTAGTCCTTTCTAACTTAACACGCTTACCACCATTAATGATCATAACTCCTACAGCAAACTCATCATCCATAACAAATCGTACGCCTCTCCATACTAATCCATTCCGATGCATTCACGGGGATGTACTAAAAGTAAACAAAAATCTCCTATCCAGGAATCCTCAATTTGAATCCTCAACTCTTATAACCCAACCGATGCCATAAGGACATTGATCTAAATATTAGCACTACAACCTTGTACTATAACACTCAATTAACCCAAGGTTCTCCCAATACTAGGTACTATTCAGAAATAAAATAGAAATTTTTAACAAACGATAAATACACCCAACAATTGGTATAGACATCCCATTGTCACCCACCAAAGTTATATATTCAAATCCCAAATAAGGAAAGGTGAGTATAATTCTACCCAAGTGAACGGTCTCAAACAGTTTTAAGAAATTAGGAATGGAGAATATAACAATCCCCTACAACAATAGATTAAAGCAATAGTAACATCAAAATCTTGCAATAGCAACATGGCTAATTTAGCAGGTGAGACATAACCATACTTAAGCACATCATAAGCACATAAGACTTCATCAGATACCCTAAACTCCTCCATAGGAGTAGACACCTACAACACATAAGTCAAAGACTCAGAAGAAATAAATGCAACTAAATGCACAGAAACACATAAATGCGATGACCCTAAAATGCACGCGCTCGCTCTCACGACGCAAAATAATACCTCCTGAAATTATCCGTTACCTGGTGAGTGCTGATTGATTGCAAATACTCTACCCTATACCTTAGGGTTCCCCGAAGCATCTCTCTTCTGACCCGGTGAAGTACTGGTTCCTGTTCCTGATGACTGAACCTTAAACCTCGGACAATCCTTTATGAAGTGACCCAGTTGACCACAATTGATACATTTTCCTTGCTTCTTCCAACACTTATCCTCCAAATGGCCTTCCCTCTGATAGTAAGTGCAAAGCCACCTACCTTGTTTCCCTTGTTTCCCCGGAGTAGTACTCGGATTCCCTAGCGCGGTTTGTTCCTTAAACTGAGATGGTGTTCCCAAATTACCTCGGTTGTCTGAACGGTGTTGTGGTTGAGATTTAGCATGGCTTACTTGTTTACCCGTATTTGCAACTTCGGTCTTCCTCTTATGCTCCCCAATATCTTGCTCGATCAAGTATGCCCGGTCTACCGCATCCTGAAATGTCACAATCCTCTGGGCTATAAGCTGAGTACGAATAGAAGTCTTCAAACCCCGGATGAATCTCATAGTCTTCTGTTCTTCGGTCCTCACAAGATAGTCACAATACCGGGCTAATTCTGTGAACTTAGCCGAGTACTGAGCTATAGACAACAAACCTTGCTCCAGGTTGAGCAACTCGATCTCCTTTCGGTTTTGATCCACCACCGGAATGAAATGCTCCTTGAACTTTCGCACAAACAATTCCCATGCATACACTGTGTGAGTATCATCCCAACTCGCTTTAATACCCTTCCACCAATGCTCGGCGGCACCCACAAGTTTATAAGCCGCAAACCGGACCTTGTCTTCATCGGTGCAACCAAAGACATCATAAATTTTATCCATCGACTCAATCCATAGCTCGGCCTTCCTTACATCGGGTTCCCCATTGAACTCAACCGGTTTCAACTTCAGAAATTGTTCCAATCCGTAGCGGGGGGGTGCTACTTGTTCTACCCTCGGACCTTGATCATGTATGGCCTTCATGGCCGCCTCAAACATGCCCTGAAACATTGCACGGGCTTCATCCCTTGTTTCATTCTGATTCGCATTACCGGTATTACTTTCACCACTTCTCCTTCGAGCCATTTCAAACAAGTACCTGCATATAATAACAATTGTTACTCACTCCGAACACACTACCCTCCTAGGTCACGCTAATCCACCTATACTTATACATAGAGCTAAACCATAGCTCTGATACCAACTGTCGCGACCCCGACCCCGCGGGCCCGGAACTCGCGAGCTGGACGTCGACTTACAACAATACACCAAAATAATGAAGATAAAAATTCTATTTTTATACCCAAATGTTTAAAACAAAGTTTTAGAAATCCAAGCTTAACAACGACAACAAACTACTAGAATGAGCTTCGCAAGCTCACCCCAAAAATACAAAATATTACAAATCTTAATGACGTCATTGGTGGTAAAACTATCCCCAAAAGGTTATACATTTAAATAATGCAAACCGATCAAACAACCTGCCCAAAATCTCAATCCTCTCGACGTCCTCCTCGATCCGCGAATCCTAATCCTTTTCCTCCTGGGGGGGGTTAAGGAAAACAATTTGAAACAAGAAACGGGGTGAGAATAAATCTCAGTAAGTTACTAATGCAACTACATGACATGCTATGATGCAAGAAGCAATAAGCAATAATAAATATCACATAGCACATAGCATTTATCACATAACAGATAGCAGCGGCAATAAACACATAATAAAGGATATTAGCCAAGGTTTCCAAACTGGTACATCCAAATAAAGGATCGCTGCGCAGCTTCAATAATCAACAATTCATCATCTTCATAATAGCATGAAAGCTGAAGAGGAATCCCAGGTCAGAAGCGACCACTCAACCCATCAATCAAACAAACCATCTTCATAGTAGCATGAAAGCTGAAGAGAAACCCGGTACCGGAACCAATAACAATGATAAAGTGCCACAAGGGGCGGGAGCCATGCCACAAAGTCATGCTCCAAAACGATTAGCTAGAATACCCACAACGGAGCTAGCTCATCCCAACCAAGGCAAATCTGGATGAGGACAGAAGGACCAATGGGCGATGCTATACTGGACTTGGCTTGTGCCATTATAGCATTATCCATTGCCTGACTCGATACACAAATAACCAGCTGGACTTTCAATTAAATGCTAGGTAATAAATACTAGCTCGATAAACAACCTAAGATTCCAAAGTAGGGAACCATACCAATTAATCACCATAAAAGATGCAAATGATTACTCAAGAAGAGTTCCACAACAATAAACACAAGGAGTTTCTCATAAAAGAGTCCAACAACATTGACCAGTAAAACATAATGATTCCTCGGCCATACCTGCAGTAACCAAGGGGTTAGAATCATCCCGTGACAAGGACGAGGTGACCTTCCCCCCGATTCAACTTCTGGGCCGAGGAAGGACCCTCAAATGAGATCGGAAAGCCGACTTATCCCTAACATAATGAAGGAAAATATGTTGAATAACGGCATCAAGAGTATTAAGGAGTACGATGCCATCAGCACAACCTGGAAGGGCCCTGGGGGTAAACAAACTGCTTGGATACCTCAAATCATACCTGGGGGTTTTATTCAGAAACAATAGGTCACCAATTGCCATCAAAGATAACATCTTCCATATCCCCATGACAACATATAAATCCTATTATTTCGCCCATAAAAACCATACATGACGTCGGGATCGAAGTGTGGGGTGCCAGACATTAACATAAAAAAGGAAGGCTATCCTAAAGACAGGTACACTTAAAATCAAAACGCAAAAAGGGTAAAAAGTTTGAAGTTTCACAAGTCCTAGGCCTCAATAATGGCAAAAATAGGGAAAAGGGCGAAAAGAGTCAGAACAGTACCTTTGTCGGAAATATGATCGGAGGAAAAGGATTAGCCGACGGAGTAAATGAAGATGATCGAAGCGGAACAGAGAGTTTTGCGACGGAATCGATGACTTCGAAGACTCGCCGGAAATGGACGCACTGATTCTCTGTTGAAAATTTTGAAAATGTGAAACTTCGAGGGTTTTTTGGGCGTGTATATAGGGCGGGTCAAATAATTATGATTCGGGTTAACCGGTTATAGCCCGCGATCCATGGGCTGCACGTAAACCCACGAACCCATCATAACTCGTATTTAATGGGCCACGTTTTTGAGGTGAATTTCACATCACTGACACGTGCGCCGTACGAAATAAGGGAAGGGTGAGCGATTTGTTGGGTTTCGTAGTAACATGCGCAGCGGAAAATAGCATTTAAAATTTATGAAACCCAAAGCCCATAGATCCATTCATATGATTAAATCAAATACTTGCAATATGAATACTAGAAAACTAACCCTTGATGACTTTGAATTTGGTCTTTGATCTTGGTGGAGAAATTGAAGCTTTAATCACGAACAAGTAAGAACACGAACTTTGAAGATGATGAGCTTCACCCTCTAGCGGTATCCACACCTTGAACGAATATCAAGAACACTTGATCTTGGTTGCTAGACCAAAATTGTGAAACACGTTTTCACAATTAATATGAACTATATGGAATATTAGTTTGTGTATTATTTTGTTCTTCAATCTAGGATGTCTTAGAACAAAATAAAACTCTCTCAAACTCTTTGGATATTTGCACAAAAGCTATGATATGTTCTGGCCCGAATTTGGCTGTTTATATACAAGTTAGACCTATTCCAAATAGGAAACTTGTGTCAAAACCCGTCCAAAATTCTTTTCCTAATTAAATCAGGAAGTCTGTCCCGACATACTGTGGCGGCCGCCCAAAATCAGTTGTGCGGTCGCCCAAAACCTATGCGTTGCCCAGCCTGGTTTGTGCGGTCGCACACCAGGATCAGAGAGCCATAATTTTCCAATATAGTCCTTTAAGGATTCGTTCTATTGTGTGTGACCCTCTAGGATTATACTAAGTTGGCAATGGGTTCAAACATGAATCCATAAGATATGATTAGGTTCTAGCAACCCGTCATACCTACCCAAATAGTATAACTAGATACAAGTTCGCATTCCTTTAGAATATGTCACAATCCCTTTGTCCACGATCTCATTGAACACAAGTCATGGTCAAACGGTCAACTTGTCTTTGTTCAATACTTTATCGATTCCGAACATGTTGATAATCCAAATGACATAATCTAATCAATTCATTTGAGTCCGCCGAAACATTTTCATCAACATCATTCCTACAAGAGGCCTAAGCTTGAGATCTCTCGAAGAGGGACAAATCCATTTAGCTTATTATTCTTCCCTACGTGAATCCGATTATGCCAATAATACACTTTATAACTACCCGGTTAAAGGTAGCGTTTGAATATGTCAAACATAATGTTCATCAAGTGGAAGACTATAATAACTTCATGTCTAAGGATTCGAATGACATAACTAATATGAGATATATGTACGACATAAACCATGACATAAATCTCATACAGTGGGTCATGTCCAGTACCTTGTTCCAAACAAGTACCCATAAATCTAACATGATCATCCCATGATCATTTAGCCTTTATACTAGTGCTTAACAAGTACTAGGGACGGAGATTATTATAAGTAAACATGAACAACAATAATAATCATAACATCTCTTTATTGATATGAAATAAATGATAACAATTACAACGTTTATTAAACGTGCCTAGGGCACCACTACCAACACGATTGAAATAACCGTCGTTTGAAAAACATGAACAGACTACCAATACTAGATTGACACCTGGCAGGCTGAGACCTACATCAGAAATGTGAGTCGGCTTCACAAAGCATAAACACTCCGGATAGATAGGTCGACATGGAAGGGTTCTGCGCATGGACGTAACCGACACCACGATGATGGACCGACATCCCCAATGGTATTGGGGAATAAGACGAGACCGAGATGAGAAAGGTTCAGGGGTAGGTCGAGATCAGGAGATGATTGGACTCATGGTTGAATAATAGGTCAAATCAAAAGGTCAAGCTAAACAGATCAGAAACAACGGCTATGGAAAAGATAAACCCCATTATATAACAAAAAGGGACCCCCCACAATAAGGCCGGGGGCCTGACCTATACAAAAAAGGAAAAAAGAAACTACTGAGTCCCTAACTAAAGATTCAAGAAGATCACAATCTTGATCTTCGTCATCCTCCTCCCACTCAACGTCTCCATCATACCTATATTCATAAATAATGATGGGTTCAGGATCATCCTCACTGTCATCTTCTGCATCATCATCCTCGTCCTCATCCTCTGACTCTTCTGCACTGGAGTCATCATCAGAAAATTCTTCAACCGGTTCTGGCTCCATAAATTCATCGTTGCTATCGGACGGCAACTCCACCGAAAAGACGATCGTTTCTTCAACGGAAAATCGAAATCGCTGCTGCTAGATGAACTGGGCTTCTAGCTTGATTCTCTGAATCTGAAGTCACTTCTTCTGGAAAATATCATCGTATTTCCTCTTTGGAGCCATCTTTGAATTTCGTGAAATCTGAATGTTCTTGAAGAATTCTTGAAAGTGAAAGTAAGATGGAGAACAACCAATAGACGGATCATCTATTTATAACCCAAGAATATGAGGGGATGGGGAGTTTTCAATACTACTCATAATTGGAGTGCAATTAATGAAGCTGCAAATTCCAAAGGAATAATGATTTCACCTGAAACAAATCTACGGTGACGTCAGCAAATCAGTCAGATCGAAAATTTGGCGGCTACAAGTCAAATCAATATAAATAAAGCTAGTCGAAGTACATGCTACATTTCCTACTCGGCATGCCGAGATAGAAACTTGGGGCCACTGAACGACATAAACCGACTTGGTTAAATGGGACCCATAAACTCTGGCTCACATACTATAAGGCCCATCCAAAAAAAAGCCCACAATCTTATATGCCGATATACATTAGCCCGAACAGCAGCCCTTGCTAAGCCCGAGGTCCAATAAACCTAATCCATAGCCGACCTCTTGAAGAGGATGGATAGATGACGGACCGACTTACCAGTCAAAACCTCCCATTATCGCAGGGAGTCCACTTACAGAGTTTGATTACAACTCTAACAGTATAGACATTCGATCCTTATCTGAACAAGGATTATCTCTCCTACATGAAAACTGGGATACCACTCATCCTTATCAAGAGTCTATCTCCAAGGAATACGAGTCCCCACAGTATACGGGCTCCCTAGCTTCTCTAACAAGTTAGGACTCATTCACCCGCGCCTATAAAAACAGGTCCTCGCAACAGGAGACGGTAATGAACTCTTTGGATCAAAACTAGTCAATTGATTTCTCTATTCATTCACCCTTATTCTTACTCTCACGCCAGAGGGCCTTCGCCGGTGAAGCCCCGACGTAGTTTACGTTTGTTCATAGTGCGCAGATCGAATGGGGAAGATCTCATTGCTGGATTTATCCGACCACTAGACGAGGGCTGATCCGACATGTTTTTGGCAGCATCAACAGACATGATGAATGGGTTTGTAGAAAATCCACATGTTTTGGTAGAAAAAAAACAATAAAATGGATTCTTGATTGGTAATCGAAATTAAGGAGGGTCGAATGGAATTAAGCTAAAGAATTGTAAAATCAAGATTGCACAAGGATGTAACGAGGAAAGCCCTTGAGATAAGATCTCACCGGCACAAACCTCGGGAAGTGATTAAGAGCACCTTCCTTCCCAAACGATAGTATTGATCTTTTAGTTGTAGAACTATGGAGGGGATTATAGAGAAGATATCAGTGAGCGTTTTGTGTGTGTTTCCTCACAATGCTCTGTTTTAAATAAAAATTATAAAGTGGAATCCTACTAAGATAACAAACTATCCTAAAAATCTCGGCTCTATATTCAAGCCAAAGGAAACGTGGTTAAATGTGCCGTTGGAAGCTTGTTATCCTTCTTATGCGCATGTGTTGATAAAAATACCTGCAAATTAAATAAATCAGATATATTTGATTATTATAAATTATACATGTTTGTCAAGACGTCACAATTCCTCAGTAATGAAGATAGGACGCCTTGGAAATTTTCCCACAACAATTGGCCCCAAAACTTATCTGAATCACGAAGTACGGAGGAGATAAGTTTCCGATGGAACGTGGCTTGATGGGACGGTTAGTCTAACTGGAAAATTGACCGAATGAATCTCTAAGGCGTGTTATTGGAGGAGAAAAAATCTAGGCTTATAGGACTCATAAAACCCCTAAGTTTACTCCCTCCTAGTCATATCTTTCCAGGTGGTGCTTTCTCTAAGGTATTGCTCTCTCTTCTTTCTCTGTAATACTTCTTCTTTTTTCGACAAAATCTCCATCTTGCATTATGAAGAAATGCTAAAATCTTCAAATGTTACTTCTTCTAAACATCTCTTGATGTCGATTCATTTGTTTCCGAGGGTTTAATTGCTAAACCTGATGAGAAATTTGCGTTTTTAACAATCCCAGATTTCAGCCCTAAAAAACCGTAAATTCTTTCAAATCAAACTGTTTTTCCCCCTTTGATGTATCCATGAGAGCCGATTTCGTTTCTGATGTTTGGATTTGCTTTTATGAATACCCTTTCCTGCTAGGGTTTAGTTTGCCCTTTCCCTCTTTGGTTTCTGAGTTATTTGAGAAGACGCAATTGGCATATGTTCAAATGATCCATGACTTGGAGGGTTTCGAAGTTATTTTAAGAGTGAATAGGGAGCATGGGTTAGTATGAATACCCCTTTCCGTAAATGCGCGACGCACGGGAAGTCTTTCTTTTTTTTATTTATCTTTTTTTTTATCTTTTCTATGGGATTAGGATATTCAAGTTGGTATTTAAATTTATTAAGAGTCGCCACGTTGTTTTTATTGAGCTAAAACATTGAAAACAGCTAAGAGAGAGGGTTCGGGGGTCAAGTTACGACAAGAGAAAATATCAAGTTATCACTCCTATCGCCCGAGCAGTCGGACATTCTATCATGATTGAGTGTGTAGTATGTGTTAGTGATTGAGATCGATCTGTATATTGCCTACGTCTTCTCGTGATGAGAAGGTCAGGTCAGCGTAGTTCGCACATAATCGGAATAGAGAGAGAAGAATGGGATCATGCATAATGAAGGGGGAGGAGAAAGAATCATACAAGATGATCACATCTTAGCATAGTGATTGTACCATTGATAAGATCAATGTGTAGTCATCATATTCATCCTTATTTTTTCTTATTTTCCTCTAAAACATAGGTGGCGACTCTACAAATTAAAAAAGTTAGACATCCTAGGATCCTTCCACCGCTCTAGCCAAGCCGTGGGCCCTCCCGGGGTATCTACACCCGTATCTCATAAAGCTAACCTCTGTTTGCAGGAGTACTTGCTAATTGATTTATTCTCTGCTTTACTTTGTTTTCTTTATGTGTGAACTACGACGCCTGAGTTCCTCCACAAGAGGAAACGTAGGCAGCCACTTGGCCGGCCATTGCATGTTTTGTTTTGCTTTCAAAAAAAAAAACTCTCTATTTTTCTTTGACACCTAGATCTTGACTCTCACACATGTGCACACATATAGAATACTTGCACTACATACCCTTCAACCCGGGTCCCAATC